>JARHVA010003685.1:387500-510000 GCA_037957365.1 Torreya grandis | reverse complement strand
AAAAGTTATGGCCTCCAAAAGGTTGGCCTATTTTTTCTACATCATTCTCCTCTAGTTGAAAACAACTTAGCTCCTACGAGTTGCTCTGATTGTACTACTGCCATTTTTTTGTCAATTTTTTTTAGCTGCTATTCTGTAATCCAAGTGTTGTCTTCTTGCTTCAATATTTCCCACTGCACCAAATACTTGTTATAATTCCCTTGCCTTGTGCTCACTATCTTCATATCTAAAACTTGCACTATTTTTTATTTCTTCTTCTTTAGAACTTGTTGTTCCCAATTTACTTATTCATATTCATCATCTTCACCATCTTCTCCATGTAATTCATAAAAAAACTAAATATTAAATACTAGGGATATATCAAAATTCTATGCTAAAATCACCTCATATGTGTTATCATTGATTTTATTTACAATTCTGCATGGCCTAATTTTCTTGTACTTCAACTTATTGTATGTGCCTTTTGGAAATATATCTTTCCTCAAGTAAACCATTACCAACTCTCCTTCAAATACCTTAGATCTTCTTTTGACATACATTGCTACTTTATATTTCTCATTACTTTCCTAAAATTTTATTCTTACTCCTTGCAACTATTGCATATGCTCTGCAAACGCTTATGCATCATCACTAATTTGATCTGCAATTGGAAATTGTATCAAATATAAAATACCCATAGGATTTCTACCATAAACAATTTTAAGAGGTGACTTTCCTATTTATCTATTCACTAAAATGTTATATGTAAACTCAACTTGTGGTAAAGCCAAGTCTCATTACTTTGGCTTCTCTCCCACTATTTATCTCAATAAATTTCTCAATCTCCTATTCACAAATTTTGTATGTCCATCTATTTCTAGGTGATATGCACTACTGAATTGTAGTTTAGTACCCATCTTCTTCCACAGAGTCCTCCAAAAATTACTTGGAAATTTTTTGTCCCTATCTGAAGTAATAGTTTTTAGAACACCATGCAATCTCACAATATCCATAAAAAATAATTCTACAACTCTAGTGGCATCATTGGTTTTCTTACATGCAATGAAATCAACAATTTTAGAAAATCTATCTACAATGACAAAAATTTAATCGTTACCTCTTTGTGTTTTGTTAATCCCAACACAAAATCCATAATCAAATCTATCCATGGTCCTTTTGGAACCAGTAATGGCATGTATAATCTAGTATTTTGTGCATGTCGTTTAGCCACCTGACATATTCTACACCTTGAAACATACCTTGTCACATCTCTCTTCATCTTTGGACAAAAATATTTTTCCTCAACCATAGCTATTTTCTTCATCTTACCAAAATTTCCATCCAAACCACCACTATGTAATTATTTTATTATATTGTCTCGTAGAGACCCAAATGGAATGCATAATTGTTTCCCTTTGAAGAGATAACCTTCCTATATAAGATACTCATCATGTATAATATATGTCCCACCTGTTAATGGATTCTTACACTATTCAACTATCTTTCCAAAATATGGATCAATATCATATAATTCTTTGATAACTTCAAATCTAACTACTTCAATCACCATAGTAGTTATTAATGTTACTCTCCTTCTCAATGCATCAACTCCTTGATTCTTCTTTCCTAATTTATGCTTCAACATAAAAGTATACCCCTATAAGAAATAAACCCACTTTGCATGCCTACTATTCAACTTCTTTTGTGTATTCACATACTTCAAAGTCTCATGATCTGTAAATAGGATAAACTCCTTAGGCACCAAGTAATTCCTCCAATGTCTTATTGCTTTTACAATTGCATAAAGTTCAACATCATAATTAGAATACTTTGTCCTTACCTCATTCAATTTCTCACTAAAATATGTTATTGGTTTTCCTTCTTGACTCAATACCACACCAATTCCCACAAACGATGCATCACAATCAACCTCAAGCACTTTGTTAAAATTTGGTAATGTTAAAATTGGTCTTTCTATAATCTTCTTCTTCAAAATTTCAAAAAATTCTGTGGCTGCTCTAATCCATGCAAATTCCTTCCCTCTCATGCAATATGTTATTGGTGCCACAATACTACTAATTTTTTTAATAAACTTTCTATAAAAATCTACTAAACCATATAAAATTCTTACCTATATAATTCTTTTTGGAATAGGCCACTCAACAATTGCCTTTATTTTTTCTTCATCCATTTTCACACCATCTGTTGAAACTACAAATCCCAAAAATACCAAACTATTATGCATAAACCTGCACTTCTTCAAATTTGCATACAACTTCTCCTTTCTTAACAAATCCATCACCATTCTCAAATGATGTAAGTGTTATTTATTCTTACTAAATATTAAAATAAACAACCACAAACTTACCAATATATTCTCATAGCACTATATTCATTATCCTCATAAATGTACTAGCTGCATTAGATAATCCAAATGGCATCACCATCCACTCATATAAGCCATCCTTAGTCTTGAATGTATTTTTACACTCATCTCTTTCATGAATTTGAATATGATAATAACCACTCCTTAGATCAATCTTGGTAAAATATTATGCTCCTATAAGCACATCCATCATATCATCTAAATAAGGATGGGAAACCTATACTTTATTATAATTTTGTTAATTGCTCTAGTATCCACACACATTCCCCATCCTCCATCTTTCTTTGAAATTAGAAAATTTAGTGTTTCACATAGACTCATACTCTCCCTTATCACTTTCTTCCTTAGTAATTTAGTAACATGTTTATTTAATTCTACATGTTCTATTGGACTCATCCTATAAATTGTTTAATTGGGTAGAGTTGATCCTAGAATCAAATCAATGTGATGTTGTATATCTTTCTTCAATGGTAAACCATATGGTAACTCATTAGGCTTAACATATGCATTTTATTTTAACACTATTGATGCTTCTATTGGTATTGACACCATTTATGTTTCTTCATTCTTTGCTACTAATACATAACAACAACCTGTTACCTTCATATCTTGGATAAATTTTTTAGTAGAGAGCATGCTTTCTATCTTCTCTTCCTCTTTAAGAGGTAACAAAACATCCTTTGTACCACCTTTCCAAAAAAATTATGTGTTCTTTGCTCCATCATGAACTACTTTTTTGTCAAATTGTCGTGGTCTCCCTAATAACATATGATATGCATCCATTGGAATAACATCACACCATGTTTCATCATTATAACTCTTTCCTATATAAAACTTGATTAAACACCTTTTATCTACTATAACTTCATTCCCTTTATTAAACCATGAAATCCGATAAGGATTAGGATGCTTTTCACATTGCAAATTTAGTTTCTCAATCATTTATTTAAAAACCATATTTTCACAACTACCACCATCTATAATTACTTTGCATACCTTTCCACCTGAAGTACATCTTGTTTAAAAAATATTTGATCATAGCCATGCATCACCACCTTATTTATTCTACACTTGATCCTTCCTTGAAGTGATCATGGTTCTTATCATCATGAGATTCTCTCCAATATTAGCTAGTGTAACTTCAATATTATGCTCTTCTATTTCAACCTCAACTAGATTTAATCTTGGTCAATCTTCTTGCCTCCTTTTTTGATCTTAATAGTTTGGATAATCAAATTATTTGTGCTCTTCTTCTCCACATATATAATAGACATAAGATCTATGTTGATTCAAAAACCATCCTCTACAACCACCATAACCTCATCCTCTCTGAAATCCTCTTCCTCTTTGTTAATATTGAAACCCTTACCTATTATCATCTTGCCTTTCTGCACCATGTGACGATTCACCTTTATTGGATTTAAAGCCACTTATGGTGGTATTAAACCCACCTTGTCCCCTTATTGGATGGGCTCCACCTCTTTTTGGACTAGTAGATGTCCTTCTAAATTTTTATCTATTTTGTTTTTCCTCTACCTTCAAAGCTAATTGATAAGCCTCCTTTATGTTAAGTATTCTATACATGCTTAATTCAAATTGAATAGAAAATTTCAAACCCATTTAGATACCTTGAAACCATCTGCTCTTCTATTTCATCATGTTCCACTCGTATGGAAAGCTTGTAAAATTCATCTGTACATTGTGATCTTTTTTCCTTAAATTTTAAATTCTTCTATATAGGGTTTGTGCATAATCCATACGAAGAAATTTCTCCCTCAAATTCTTCTCCATATTTTTCCATGAATTAATATTGTCTTTACATTTTCTCTATCTCTCTTTCTACAGGTGATCCCACCAAATCATTACATGAACTTTCAATTTTGTGCATGCAAACTTTACCTTCTTATCTTCTCACATAGTCTTCCACTTGAGGAACTTCTCCATGCTATTCATACAATCTATCAAATCCTCTAGTTTTAAATTGCCTCCATGATCTGGAATATCAACCTTGATTCCTTCATTTTTTCCTTCTAAACCCTGAACCATCCTCTCTTCCATCGATTGTGGCTACTCTTTCTATTCTTCTTCTTGCTAAACTTATTCATCATGATATGTGTCTTCCTCATCACCACCTTATATTCTTCGTTGATTGGTGATGACCTCTATTAATTATTTAACTTACCTCTAAATCTCTTCTATAGTCTGGTTCATTTGTGCCATACCTCCTCGTCCTCCCTCCATTCTTTATTCCTCTAAGATTTAAACTTGCTCTGATACCGGTTAATGAAACCAAAAACTATCAAGAACAAGAAAATTACCAATAGGCCAAGATCTTCAAACAATACTAAAAATTGATTCGTATTTATTGCTTGAAATAATTACAAACCCAAACGATGCTTAAATAAGTCTAAACTCAAAAATTATAGTCTACATGTAAAATTAAAAAACAAAAAAAAAAAAAAAAAAAACTAAAATCTAAAAAGGTTTATTTTTAACAATCACTATTTATAGTAAGTTCTCATGCAATTCCACACGGCTCTAACATTTTATTTAAATAACCTAAATACTAAAATTAGCCTATGGAATGAAATTCAACAGACGTTGAATTCTAGTTCTAAAAATATACAATTTCTAAAAATAGAAAATTCCCAAAAAAATCATTAAATGTTAATTTTAGACTCTCAAATGATCATATTTAGCCTCCAAAAAATATCAAAATCAAATCTAAGTAGATAGATCAACTTAGGGAAGAATTTAAATTTTTGATACGATCATTTTGATGTGTGGAAGAGCTCAAATGGAGTTATGAGTCAAAATTTATGGCCTCCATAAGGTTGGCCTATTTTTTTTACATCATGTACTATATGTGTGATTTGTACCTATATGATATATATAAAGTGGATGGTTTTCATCTATGGGATTAATGTAATAGTTGAAATTGTGTGAATTATTTTTATACCTGTGCACCGTCCTGACCCTGCATAAACACATGTCTTTATGTGAAATAGCATACAACACATTTATTATCTATTTATACATACATCAACCCTAAGTATATTTATAATGATGAGGATTCTATAGATAGGGATTCACATCCTTACTCTCCCAATCACTTTTCATAGGTTGAGAAATCTCATCCTAAGTATCCCACTTAAGGCCCTCCTTGGGCTAGACAAACACTATAAATTATAAGTGATTGAGTTAGGGGTCTATAAGATACTAGGTAGACATGCTCATAATTATAGGGTGTTCCACATGTCTTTATTACTTTTACTTATAATCCATAGTCTTTTCATGGTGCATCTGACACTCTTGAGTTGGATATAATTATACATGAGGAATATAGTTCTTTGATTAAGAACCACACTTGGGATTTGGTACTCATTCCTAAGGGAAGTAAACTTGTTCAATGTAGATGGATCTATAAAACAATTATAACAAATGGGTTAGTGGATAAGTTCAAATCATGACTTGTTGTAAAATATTTTTTATAGGTTACTAACATTGATTGTACCAAGACATTTGCACCAATTGCAAAAATTAAATCTATCTAAATCACTCTTACCATTGTCACAAATCATCATTAGGAGCTTAATAAGATGAATCTGAATAATGTGTTTCTTCATAGTGACCTTGAGGGGTAGATATATATGGAGCAGATATAGGGCTTATGCAAGATTTTTCCTTAGTCTACAAACTTAAAAAAATCTATTTATGGCTTTAAATAGGCCTATCAGGATCAGTATGCCAAGAGGTTTTCCTTCCTTCTCATAGTTGGATTCACTATATGTAATTTGAATCCAAATATTAACATTTTATAGTAGGATGAATCACTTCTAATTCTAGTTTTGTATGTTGACGACCTATTGATCACATGGAGTTCTTCATCCTCCATTGTAATATTGATAATTGCTTTGCATGACAAATTATCAATCACTGACTTGGGGTTGTTACACTATTTCCTTGGGATTGAGATTTCATGATCTTATTCAGGGTCTTCATTGCACAATCCAAGTATACTATTGATTTAATCACATGGTTTCACATGGCAATTGGTAAGCTAGCTTAAACTCCCTTTATTTCTAGAGTCAAGCTTGAGGCTAAGTGATCTTCTCAATTGGTTGATGCTACCTTATATTGAATTTTTTTTGGTAATCTCATATATATAACCCATAATGTATTTGATATTTCATATGTGGTGGCTATGGTCTTTAGGTTTATGTACACTGAAAGGCATCCAATCAACCTCTCCACTACATTTAGGGTACTCACTATTTTGGGATTCAATATGAAAAAAGTATTGATGTTAACTTGGTTGGGTACACATATTCAAATCAGGATAGAGATATTCAACATTGTAGGTCCATTTCAGGATATAGTTTCTCACTTGGTTTAGGTTTGATTAGTTGGTCTAGAAAAAAGCAAAATATTATTACTTTATTGTCTATTGAGGCTAAATACAAAGGAGTTATTAATGATCCTACTGAGGTTACTTGGATTTGGAGGATTCTTATTGAGTTTTTTTATATATTTTAGGCAACTCCCAGTCGTATTTTGTGAAAATCATAACACCATCCAAATCTATAAGAATCAGGTCCAATATTAGTAGACCAAGCACTCGAGATCTATATGCAATTCATTCAAAAGATCATTCATAAAAAGTTTAATGATCTAATATTTTTCCATACTATAGATTAAATAGCTAATATATTCACGAAACCCTTCATCGAGAGCATGTATCTTCACTTACAACCTCTTCTTAGGGTAGAAGCAACTTTAAGTTCATCTTTTTTTGGGGGGGAGGGGCAAGGAAGGGGGATGGGGCGGGCAGCTTTCAAGTCCTCTATTATTCTCTCTCGACCTCTTAGGGGAAGAGAGGGTGAGATTATATTTGTTTTATTGGGGGATTTTTATGTACGTGGGTACACTTAATCAGGCCTTATTTTGATGACCCAATTCTTCTACCAACCTAAGCAATGTTTAAAGGGGGTGTTAGTGTAGGGTTTTTATTCTATTTTATGGTTTTATTACACATGTGTTTAGATTGATTAAGTGTAATAATGAGGTAAATTAGTTTTAATAAATAGGTCATGATATGCACATGCATATGTCTAAATTTTAATCAACTTAGTCGGTGTACATGCACTATTCATTTTCCAACAAGTGTTGGCATTTAGTATATGGTGACTCATTATTCATTTGGCACCTCACATGTTTTCAAATTTCCAAATTTAAGTGGATTTATGCCTCCCTTCCTCCTATTTATGTACCTCTCCTCAAATCTATTTTCATCAATTCTTAATCCAAAATGTTATTGTACTCATGTTTGGTTCCTCTTTCGTAACAAGACTCTCTATTTTTTTGCATGCCACGAGTCTAGTGTTCTTTAATACTTCTAGTTCTTGATCGTGGCTCATTTTAATAGTTTCCTCCTTTACTTACATTTATACTACAATTGTGTAACAATTGTCAAAAATTTTGAGCTTCTAATAATAAATATAAAATTATTGTAAAAACTAACATAATGATGTAAAAACATATTTCATATTTTTAATTTGATTTAATACATTAATATATGAGCACCTATTTTAAAGACCCTTGATTTACATAGCAATTGATGGTTCACATTCTTTTTTGTATGGTGTATACAATAGGCTTCTCTTTAATTCAATGTGTTTTATGCACTAGTGTATTTACATCATATATTAGGTTATATCAACATCAATGTTAGTTGTTGAATTTATTATCCTACTATTGTATTGACCCAACTATTGAATATGAAGAGAAATAAACAATATCTTCTACTTATAATTTTTTAGGCTACTATTTGAATTATATTCAATTGTATATTTAAAATTACCCTATAGGTATTTAGGATATTTTTAGAGGGAGACTAACGCATATACTTGCTTGTGGTTTCTAACCTTATAAATACCAATGTCAGCCTTCAAAATTTATAGTCACAAATAAATATACCTTTAAAAGGAATTGGCTTTCCCAGTATGCAATAAAAAATAACCACTTCTAAAATTCAACAATTAGAATTATCAACATTAATTATTAGGGTTTGAATTTCACTAAAATCTCAAGACCTCCTATATTCTAGACCATTTGCATGTTTCCTCCTTTGCTTACATTTACATTCCAAACTATGTAACAAATGTTACATTTTTTGTTCTTTTGTAAATATTGAACATCAACTTTCTAGAACAAAACAAGCATAGAATCTTTGATGTTATTTGTCCAAATCTTGACTCTCTTCTAGTCATGTACACTTCCCTTTGAGGTAATATATCATTTTATAAAGTTTTTTTGGCCCTTGAAAACATGGCATGTCAAAAAATATACCTTCATATATGCTATCAGTATTGTCA
This sequence comes from Torreya grandis, assembly GCA_037957365.1. NCBI lineage: Eukaryota > Viridiplantae > Streptophyta > Pinopsida > Cupressales > Taxaceae > Torreya > Torreya grandis. Next base: position 501,261 of record JARHVA010003685.1, on the reverse strand, counting down.
AAAATTCTCTCTTTGTATGATTCTTTTCTAGAAATGTGAAACATGGGCCAACTACCTTCAATTAATAGCATACCTATGTATGAAATAAAATCATATGGTGCAATTATTTCACAAAGTTTTGGAATTTCCATCACATTATTGAGAATTTTATGGAAACAAGGTTCAAGCCTGTTTTAGATGTGTTTTTAAAACTTACTCAATATTATAAATATTAAACCAAAAATTAAGGATATGGTGTTGCTCATGTCTAGAATAGCCATCTAATTTTTCTCGAAAGAAACATTTTATGTACACTGATGTAATGTTTTTGAGAAAAAAATGAATATTTCTTCAATGTCAGTACAAATCCCCTTTGGAGTTACATCAATAAAAATTACAGTCATTAAAGATAATGGAACATAAAATTCCATTCCCTCCCATAATGATGGTAGATTGAACACACACAACCTAGACATGCTTTCTATTTTCATATAAAATTTTGATTTATGTCATATTCTCTTAGGTGAAGTTGTCTTGAAATATATTATTGAGTATGCATCGAAACCAACTAATTAATTAGAAAATTTCCACCATATTATATCAATTATTTCAAGAAATAAAAATTTAGATGAGTGATCTTCAAATGCATTGAGGAAAATTTTAACTAATATAAATATCAATTATGATATTAGTTCACATGAATGTTTCAATATGTTGTGAAAAATACCACTTATTGCATGCAAACGACCATTTTTTCCATTAAATATTAAAAAAAATACATGTTGTGTGTCGAGCAATCAAACCAATTCACATGTAGTTCTAGTATTTAGTAATACATATGTGGAAAAAAATATTCATTGGAGTTTCTATCTCTCATAGAAAAAAATGTTGGTATTATAACAAATGTCACTGTGTTAAAAATGGGGAATAAATATTGGTTATTGTTTGTGAATACCCTCCATTCTTTCCAATTCCTTCTAAAAATTATATTGCTTATGCATCATTTTTAAGATAAAAATTGTTGACTTAGGTCAAATTTGTCCAATACAAGCAATTCCACTGTCTATTGGGACATCATATAGTTAAATCCTTTGGTAGAGCTTTAACAAAAAGTTTACATTGTGCACAATTTTTTGTGATTTTGTTTTGATCCAAAGCAAGTAATTTTCTGATATTTATTTGAAGATTACAATTTAAGATTGTCTTGAACATATATGCATTTGTTTATTTGAAATAAAAATATCCATTTCACTCTCCATCATATTTATATGCAGTATTATAGTGCAAACCAATAAAAAAAACTTCATAAATCCTAATGAAAATATATTAAAGACCATAATATTTGATCAAAGAGGACAAAATTTTATTCTTACAACCAATTCATGGGTATCTCATCATCACATCTAGTCCTTTATTTTCATGATGCCCATCTTCTCGCATAATTTTAAAAAACTACCTTATGGCAATCAAATGGATTAAAAAGGCAATGTTGTCCATTAATTTTAATGCACTAATGAACATTACACACCACCCCTTCCCACCCTACCCTACCTACCATTGTAGGGAATCCCTTGACATAAAAATGAATAATTAATATGCTACACCACACATTATCAAATTAATGGTAGGTGTTATATAAATAATCCCTTATTATCTTTTCATTTTTTGAATGTGTTGTAATCTCTTGCCTATCTCCAACCTTTTCCAGTTTTGGTCCTTAGATCATTTTAGAAAGCAAATCTCAATAATCCCAATTAACCTTAAAATATCCCTAAAAAATTATCTTTATTATATTCCATATTATCTCATTTTATACAACCTTGGACTTTATCATTAACAACAACAAACAGAATAATACTATGCACTCTTAGATTACCTCACAACTTGCATTTAAAAATAAACTAAATAGATTATTTCCTTCCATAAAATTATCAATGCGAATTTTCATTCCATGTTTATGTAGTGTGAAACCCTTTGAGTAGCATTAAAATAAAGATATAAAAAGATACAAGGTAAACACAATGTTTAAAATTAGTAAGACTGCCACAATACAATGTAGCAAAAATTGATAGATGATATATATGAATCAACATCTTCATCATCACCCCCTCATTCCTTGAGCTCACCCCTTCCATTGCTTTCCTTCATATATTAGTTTAATTGAATGCCTATTTATGTTTTAAATTTTAATGGTGTTGTGGGAATCAGGGGTTGTTCAGTTATTAAAAAATGAAGTTTTAGAAGTAACCTCAAGGTTTTATTGACACTACATTTGTTTAAAAATATTCAACATTTTTATCACTAGTTAAGACCTATACTACAATAATTACAATCCATAAAACCATATATATTCCTAAAAATACTCAAAGCATCATTAAGAACTCAATTTTGTGTATAATATATTTTAATTAGCACAATTAGTTTCAACATGGTCCATTGTATTATGAAACCTACACCAAGTGGGCAATGCCAAATCAACCAATTTCATTGAGTTTGAAGCATTTTTTTTGTTCTAATTGGTATTGCCTAGAGGACTAGGTACATTTCTATTGTTAGGCCTAGTGTTCCACTAACGATTGGTTCTTTGAAATTTGAAATTTATGTTTTAAAGAGGGTTGTTTACAACTTGATTATTTTTTTGAGGAACTTGTCTTTAATGATTAACGATGTCATTTGTCAATCTTAAACCATCTGTTACAAGTTGGCCAATTCTAGTTTCACATTAGCATTCTATTTATTTCCCACTTGTGATAGTGTATTAACCACGAGCATTGTAACATTAAGAAATATGAGGATAACATAATAAATCTAGTTATGGATAGTTTTAGTAGGTGTTTGATTATTTAAAAATGATAGACCATCCTTCTAGTTATTTTTCATAGTAACATAACCACTTATGTTAGGCATAAAAATAGTGTTTTTATAAGCCACATGGATAATTTAGCGATTATTTTCCTAAGGAAACACATGAGTTATAGGTATGAATTACTAATTTTTAGGCATGTAATTCAAGGGCATTAGGTTATAAACTTAGTTTTGACTTTACTACATTGCACTATGGATTTGATTAATTAGAGGGGTATTATGCATGAGCACTTGGTTGATCATTAGAATTTTATTATACACACCTGACTGCCCTAATGAAGGAAACAAGCCAAATCTATACCCTTTCATCATCATTTGTTTCTCAATCATAATAGCTTAATAATATGCTAAGGACAAGGATGAAAATTTCACAAAAGTCCTTCAAACGAACATGGAGGTCATTGAGTCTAAATCTCTTAAGTGGGTCTTTATGGTATCTACCTTTGTTCACATGTTTGGTCTTTTCAACTATTTTTAAATATTATGGAAAAGAGCATTAATTATGTTGATGGGTTCATTTGGCTCTCGATGGGCTATGAGAAATTGATAGTATAAGAAAACTAGATCAATGGGCACTCAAAATGATTAATGAAGACATTTTTTTATGTCATTCCAAGAGGTTATGGACCCATATGGAAATCCAAGATACTAGTCATTAGCCATCTTGTCCAATGTGTAAGGAAACAAGCGACATGCCACATCCTCATGTAGAATCTAGGTTCTATTGATGACATCTTTAAACACTTGAATGTGTTCTTCAGTAGTTTGTATTCCACAATGCACATACCTATAATACAAAATTTTAATGTTCCTCTATAAATCATGGGCAACCCCTATGATGCCCATAGGAAAGTTACCTCCACTAAGTGAAGAATGATTATCTGCCATTGGTGGGTTTCGAGGGACAACATATGGATTAACAAAAGGAATAAAAGTCACAAGTGATTTATTGGATGATTGAATGTGTATTTTTATCATTTTTCTTTTATTCACTCTAGGTTTTCAGTGTTCATTGAGTTGTACGAGTTCAAATTCAACCTAAATAGAAATTGATCTAGTAGATATTTGTTGATTTTCCACTTTAGTGTTTGTAACAACTTAGTGCGAGGAAACTCTTCTAAAATGCTTAAGTTAAAAACTTTTGATAAAAATTTTGGTTTCGGCCCTCTTTCTAGCAATAGTTTTCTGATGTGAATTTTAGGCTTGCAATAGGGTGGGAAAAGTTTAAACAATGGCCACAAGACCAAAGAAATGATAAATTTCAAAGTACTCTTGATCAAGCCCTCCTTCTAGTGTTAGTCTATTATGTGCATTTGAGGCATGCAATAGGGTGGGGAAAGCATAAAGAATGGCCATAAGACCAAACACATGATAAATTTCAAATTATTCCCAATAAGGTCCTCCTTCTAGTGCTAATCTAATGATGTGTGTTTTAGGCATGTAACAGGATGAGAAAAGTGTAAAGGATGGCTACAAGACTAAATAAATGATAAATTTTAAAGTATTCTTGATCAGGCCCTCCTTCTAGCATAAGTCTATTGATATGCATTTTAGGCACACAACATGGTGGAAAAGTGTAAAAAATGGCCAAAAGACTAAATAAATGATAAATTTTGAAGTATTCTCGATCAAGTCTTCCTTTTAACACCAGTAGGTTGATGGGTTGGTTAGCACACCAACTTAGGTGAGATGGTCTCCTATCCAACCTCTCTTGAAAGGAGACCCATAATTCTCCCCAGTGCCTATATCTATCAGGTCATGACATACTAGGTAACCTAGTTAGTCAATGTGCAATTGTTTCAAGGGGCCTTTACTAATTTAAAATTTAAACATCTTTTTATTCTTAACATGGAAACAAAAATGCAAATTGTCATTCATTTTGTGGATTAGGGTTTTAAATGCATTTCAAAAAATAACAAAGCACGATAGCCCAATCCTGTATATCTCCTAAAACTCTTGGATTTGGGTAAAGAGGTATATGTACTTCAATCAAGTTGATGGACTAGGAACTAACATTTGAAATAAGAGGTTTTATACTTTTAATTAGATCAGTATTTGAATCCACCAAGGCTCCTTCTACCTCATGTTTCCTCACCTTAATATTTTCCATATATATTTAAATTTCACCTCATTATTTTGGGTACTTTTTGATTAAAAAAATTGGAACTTTTGAAGCTAATTCTGTACCATTTTTAATAATATTTTATTTATTCAATTTATTTTTAATTTTAGTGAAAAGTAATATATTTATTAAATTATTTTTAAAATAATAATTATACAATTACATCTACTTATTTATAATATTATTTTATAAGACGTTATTTTATTAATATATTATAAAAATAATATTTTTATAAAACTTTAATTTCAATTTTAAAATATTTTAATTATATATATATATATACAAACACAAGATGTTTATAGAACCGTAACAAATGTATATTTTATTGTAATCTTTTTTTTCTTATTTTTGGACTTTCAACAAATTTTAAAGCTTTAAGGTTTCAATTCAAAAAATTAATTTAAAAAAATTATTTATACAATACATATTTTAAGAAATATAATCTTTTAAAAATATTTATATGTTTAATATTATTTAATTTTTAATTTATAGTAATATATTTATTTGTAAATAATTAATTTTATTAATAAACTATTTATAAAATATTAATAATAATAAGGAAAAAGAACTTATGTAACATAGAAACATTTTTAAATAATGTCAATTTTTTTTATTGATAAACTTAAAAAAAAAAAAGATATTAAGAGAAGGATAATGTTAATCCATCAAAACCAAAAAGTTAGGTTTCTATTTCTTCTTCATACATTTTTATTCTAATATTTTAATTAAATTATTTATTTAAAAATATATAATAAAAAAATTGTTTTCAAAACCCAAATAACAAATTTAAATAATCAAAATATAAGTGACATCTTAAACCTTCAAAATTATTTTTATAATAATATTTTCATATTTTTTAAATAAATTTTTAAAATAATTTTATTATATATATAATAAAATTATTTTAAAAATTTATTTAAAAAATATGAAAATATTATTATAAAAATAAAATTAATATATATATTCTGAAGGTAAGTGACATCGTAAACCGTCAGAATATAAATATTATTTTTATTTTTATAATAATATTTTCATATTTTTTAAATAAATTTTTAAAATAATTTTATTTAAAATATAATGATATTAGAATTATATATATATATATATATATATATATATATATATATATATATATAATTCTAATATCATTTAACAAGAGTCACGCTCCTTATTAACTTGATTCTTAGTGTTGAGAGATTCCTACTTATTAGTTCAATTCCTTCAAGTTATTTGATTTTGTTCTTACATAATTGAGTTAACCTCACATGAGCATATCCATCATTATTGCTTCTGAACATACTCGATTTTATCTTTTTTCTCAAAGCTCTCTTTCATTTCAAATATGTACGTTCTTAACTGCTGTCCCTAGTTGATTATTTAGTTCGAATACTTGCAGAATAATGCCTAATAAATCTTAAAAAGGACCTTTCGTGTGTTAAATAATGTTTATCACAATTTTCTTTTATTGTTTTGAAGGGTCTGGCTTCACAATTTTGTTATGTTTCCAAGGGCCTGGTTGGAATCAAGGTCGAACAGACAACGAATTAAAGAATAACTGCAATATTTATTTGTGCCAACAACTTTTCATTCCATATCATCTGTTGTTGCGAATCTATAACACACAAAATCATACCCACACAAGAATATTTTGCCTTTCAGATTCCATAAAAATTTTCAAATTCAAGTGCTAACAATAATATTAAGGATTTTGTATACTCACCAGGGACTTTTTTCGGGTGCTCCATCGTCTGATGGGAGGTTCTTCGCGAGTTTGTCTGAAAATTGTTGTGAAGAATGAGATTAGAGCTATCCACCCAAGAAAGAAGCGTAGTTGAGTTTATCGTGATGAGTATATTAGCAAGTAAAGGGAGGGAGGACAGGGGTTGGTTAAAGCACGGGCTTGACTCGTAGTTAGCGGAAACGGCACGCACGAAAATCCCATTTTCCAAACTATCAACACATATTTAGGTGACATTCATTCTGGATGGATATTCTCATCAACTTTTTTAATAAAACGTGACGACACGCAGCCGACCGTCAATATTATCCTCTCTCTCTCTCACCTTCTAGAAGTGCATTCATTCTACGTTTACTTATTAATTTTGATTTAAAAAAAAAGCTTAACCCCCGTCATTTTGTAGCATGCCAATGGACGACATAACTAAGATTTCAAGTACGGAGAGCCAAGATGATCTAAAGTTTAAAGGTTTCCAAATTCTTGACGATATACATGTTGGGCATTCTAATTGCATTCTATGTATGTAACCCACCCCACCAAAAATAAATAAATAAATAAAAATTGCGTTTCTATTAAAAAAATATTCGTTTCTTTCAACTTGTAACTCGTTTATTTTAATGTGTAAATTTATATGAATTAGTTCTTATTAGTACTTATAGAAATGAGATATTTAGTGTTCATTTTAAATTTTACCCATAAAAATATTTAGAATGCATTATTAATTAAAGTAATGATGAAAAAATAGTTTAAATTATTTTATGAAATAAATAATTATGATTATTTAATAATTTTGAAGGGTTGATTTTTGGTTTTCCATCAATTAAATCACAACATACAACATTATTAAAGAATGAAAATATTTATCTAAAACAAATATTTTTATTCAATTATATTTAGAAAATTATATATATATATATATATATATTTATAGAATTTGATTTAATAAGATAATCTTTTCTAATTCAAATTTTCAAAAATATTTTTCATATCCAACAATCTAAGTTTATATTTTAAAAAGTTTTATTATCACTCATGTAAAAGCTTAGTCACAATAATTAAATCTATTATAACATATTTCTTTAAATTCTGTTTCATATAAAAATCTATAATCAATTATATAAATTTGAACACAATAAAATAATCATATATTTTTAAAAATTTTGTGAATATTCAATAATCTAAACTTTTATTTTACTTTAATAATAAACTTACATTAATAAATAATAAATATACAAAAATTTAAATATTTATTAAAACAATTTCATTACAACAATATTTATTTTTAATTAAATTATAACTAACTGTGGGTCCTAGACTTACATAAAAAGAGATGAAGCTCTAACTCCAAAATAAAATCAAGTCTAGTACCAGAAGTTAAAAAAAATTTCATCGAGACTACGAGAATTATAAAATACTCAAGACTACCCTTATAAAGGAGGAGTAAAGAGATTTAATTCTTTTTTTCTTACCATACAACGGATGCCACATGACCAACTGATTTGGCACAATGATGACCACCTTATAATTTGTTCAAAGAGAAAACCTTTCAAAGTCACATTCCAAACAATTAAATACACAACTGCGTAAACAAAGTACCAATAAAATTGCCTTTTTATTTAACGAAAACATCCACTCGTACTTTATGTGATGCAAAAAGAAATGAAGCAATCACTTGATTTAGACTGAAGCTACAAATTGAGAATGATCATCCTCACAAAAGGAAATGCTGGCCACGAATTATTATAGAGTGTTGAATTTTATTTTGGAGAAAAATATATGTTTATAAGAATATGTTTAGGCAAGATGGAAAGAGGATAAGGACGTTATGCATAGATGAACAAAAATATGCAACTCATCCAAAGGTGAGTGGAATTGCTGATAGAAATAATTACATGTAAAATACAAAGGAAAAGAGTAGATTAGACATTAAGAAATACAGTAGGATGAAAGAGATTCATCAAGAAGGTGGAATAACAAGAGCAACAAAAATAAATCAAAGAAAGGATGGTTAAGGAGTTATAAAGAATGATGGAATAAATATGGAACTTTTAAAATATGGGGCAGTTTAAACATTTAGGAGTTGATATACTTTTTGAATAGTGTAAATAAGCATTTTTAAAAGACAATTCTGATAGAGGAGAAGAAAGTAAATTTTATATACACAAAATTGAAGGGTGATGCAATGATATGGTGGGATTACTTATAAAAATAATGACAGAGGAAGGCTAAGGAGAAGATAAAAATGTGAAGTAATATGTAGAAGTTGAGAGAAAATTTTCTTCATGTGAATTATACATGAACCCTTTAAAAAATATTTCAAAACCAAAGGAAACAGGGGCATAGTGTTGGATTTTACAAGCTTTCCATTTAAGTGGAACATGATGAAGCATAAGAATATATTGATAAAAGGTATGTTAGTTGTTTAAAGATTTATATTTAATATATATTAAGCATTCATAAGAATGGTAACATGGAATATTCATATTGATTAGCTCTAAAGGTAGAAGAGAAGCAAAATAGAGTGGCTTTTTGGAGATCACCTGGGTTGAAGAGAAGACAATGATCTCTAGTGAGGGGAAGAAGTGGATATAATCCCACAAAAGTAGAATCATAACATGGGATGGATAAACATAAAGATATCAGATTAGGGTTCAAAATCAACAAAGTGTAGATACTAAAATTAAATATTTATAGCATCTCAGTCTTGTACATTTGATAAATATCAATCAAATCTCTATCCTTTAGTTCTAGACCTCCCTACTATTAAAAGTTTTGCATTCACCATCTCATTGTGTCTAAATACTTATCTCTTAGTCTGGTCCATATCATTATGATGACCTAAGTCTCTTATATAGCATAAAAATCTTAAAACTTGATAAACATCCTTCACTACCAGTTACAAATCCATACATGTTTTCTATCCCTCTAGACACTATCGGCCATAGACAGACACTATTACTGATAATAGTGTCCAGTTTCTAAAATTCATCAAAATTGAAAATGTTTAGAAATCCATGTGTTGTCTTATTTGTCTTATGGAAACCTATCATGAGATATTTTCAAAAAGGTAAGTGCACGGAGTTGGGGGACAATTTGTTGGACATTATTAAATAATATGATCAAGTTATTTAATTAACGTGATCACATTATTAAATAACAAAATCATGTTATTTAAAAAAATAACCTGATCTTATTTATAACATGATCATGTTATCATTATTTTAAATAACACAACCACATTCTCTATGTAATAAAAAAATAAAAACTGAAACCCAAATACAAATTTCCTCATTTCACATTTGAGATTTCTTTATTTCTTATGTGTTTCCATTCCACAATTGTATTTTTGGTGAGTGAGGCCAAACCTTTATAGAATTCATCCTCAAAAGCCACTAATCGATGATGCTTCCATGTAGAAGAGGTAAGTACTAAAAATATACACTTGTTAACCCTAAAAATTAGTATTTTTTTTTTGTTATTTTCATTCTTTAATTGGTAATTTATTTGTTTTGAACAACCCATCCTACTAACCCTCTTGTTCTTCTACCTAACCCTCATAACCATCCACATAACCCTCTTGTTCCTCCTAACCCTCCATAGAACCCTTATGTTCCTCCTCCTAACCCTCCACCTAACCCTCTTGTTCTTCCTCCTAACCCTCCACCTAACTCTCCTACAATTACACAAAATCCCCCAGGTAGTTAAGAGAGTCTAGTTGACCACATTGTAGAAAATAAAAATAAAATTAAAGAATTAATTAGGATAATGATGAATTCCACTTCCACCAACACCCACCGCACATATCTAGCCAATTCCCTAGAGACATTATTAGGTCAAATTGACTCTATGACGAGTCAAATTGATAGATGGACGTAATATCAGGATAGTTGTAGTGATTATTATGCTAAAAATTTATTAGCACTTGAGATCAAGAACAAAGACATATCAAATTCCTCTATTATCACCTTATTCATTGATCCAACCACCAATGCACCATTTTTGATAACAACTAAATGTTTTTCAATCCATCGCTACCAACATAATTTAATCATAACCAATTTTTGGGGTTGATGGTGGATGGTGTTTGATTATCCATCGTGTAATAACCACAAGTTCTTATTGTATTTTTGTGAAGAAACTCTACTGTGAATTTGTCTTTAATGAGATTCTGAACTATTTTGATTATAATGAGTTTCAGGGTCTAGGGAAAGGCTTTGTATAGAATCGATCAGGTTCACATCATGCACCTAATTGATCTACAAGGACCCATATTTAAAATCCACTTGAGCCCAAGATCCCCTCTATAGTTTAGCAAGTTATGGAGATTGACAATCTACATTCACTTAGTTCACTCACTAATACTCTCATTCAACATATGAGTAGGCTCTCACAGACTGATGCTACAGATATGCCACCTAGTATGCATACTCAACCCCACCCTTGTAGTTATTGTGGAGATATGTGCATTGGACCTTATGATGATGATGGAACTAGTGGTTCAGAGGGCTTGGATAATATACTTATGAGTGATGTGTTTTTGGCATGAAAATTTAGTGTGTAGATATCATCCACTACACAAATGCATGCATATTTTATATAAATTTCATGTTAAATTTAAGTTATATTTGCAAATTTAATTTAGATAAAATTTAATTTACATAAAAATAGAATAATATGTGTCATTTTTATGTCCCAAGAGGTGATGGCGCCTTTAACATCATAGTTGACATTTGTAGTATTTGATTTGAGATAACCATTGTTTACATTTTTGGATTCAGCTGCTGGCCCATCCACTACTGCATCTGTCTATTATGAAAACACATTTTAATTATATAGAGGTAAATTATTTTTAATCTTATGCTCTATATACATTTAGTCTATGTATATTTTCCTTATAGGTTTAAGTTAAATTTATCTATCAAGGATCTCAAAATTCAAGTATAGTACTATTAAATACACTCTTGATTTAATAAAGGAGAAAAAAATTCTATATATATCTTTGATACTTTATATAAAATTAAGTGAGACCTTGTTGACATGAATAGTTGGTGGCTTAAGTAGACACTCCATCACTATAAACTAAGACAGACATAAGCATTACTACTACAATGTCATATGCACATGTGTGATAGAGGTATATATTAACTTGTAATTTTGAATTGTAAAAGTAGACTTTTTTAAATAATTTTATCACATACTTGGGGAAATATAACTTATGTGAATGTATTGTGTATATAGGGTTGTCCTACAACATTTGATAGTCCCAATCAGATGATTAGTAGGACAACTTCTCATGTTTCTTATTTATTTCAAACATCTATTCGAATAATTGAACCTGTGATTGACCTGTTTGAGCATAAAAAATGTATTGCATAGGACTGAAACCTTGCAGTAAGTGAATGTTTAAATGATTTTTTATTTTAGTTTAAAATTAATTTCTTAACAATTGGTTCAATGTATTTTATGTTAATTTTATAATAATAATTGTATTTGTATAGGTTCATCTGCAAGCAAGCTATGAGTGTAGGACCTACAGTCAGACCTTGGATCAATCAAAGGCATTAGAGGGATCTCTATCTACTAGCAGGGCATCCCATGGAGAGTCTTCTTCAATGAAGGCAAAGAGAGGGGGGCTATTTGATGGATAAGATGTCTTACATGAGATGTGATTTTTTGTATGCCTATATGGAAATTTACATATTTTTGGCATTGTATATGTGTATATGACATTCACTCAACATTAGATACTATTTTTGTAGACATAATTTTTTATATGCCTATCATGGAAATCTATGTATTATTGACATTGTACACATGTGTCTATGTGATTTTTTTAGAGTTTTCATCTGAATTATGTTAATCTATTTAATTTATATTTAGTTTTAATTTAAAATGTTAATGTATAGTGTTGTTTTGATATTTCAAACTATTATCTATTGGATCTCGTATTTAATGTTATACAAAAATGAGGATTATTTTTTTTTCTTTTCAATGTTATAAATCTCAGATCTCCCATTTTTTTTTAAATTAATTTTTTTATTTTATTGTATGTAGTGGAAATAACTAGTGACACTCTTATCTATTTTACATTTGTCATCACCCATTTATAGCTTTTTAATTGATTATTAACATAATTTGATTTAACTTAAATCCCATACCCAATCATGTTTAAACTTTTATAATACAAAGACATACAATCATTCATAAATCCCTACGAATTTCTCACTCGGATACCTATACCTACAAGTTACCTAATCTTTCACCTTCACCTGGCTCTAATGCCTTTTTGAATAACTTTTCTTAAAACTAGGATTACTACTTGTATGCATTCTTTGATTCTTGTTCCTTTATATTTTCCATCATCTCTCGAGTAATCTCTACCAATACCTATTCTACACTCAACTCCTTTTGGTAACCATGTACATGGTCTACTTGTTCATCTTTGCAGCTTTATCTTTGCTAAAATTGCAAGATGAACTTATACATGACCTTGAATATAATGTATTTAGTCTGATAAAAGGCAACCTTGTTGGCTTGAAATAAAATATTCACTCATGAGACAATGATCCATCTTTGACCAAAACCCTTTATCATCCCCTAATACCACCTAATGCACAATTTGCTCTTCTATGTTTAAGAAGGATATGAAATTCCTATTCATATTCTCTAATATCATGAAGAATTCCAACCTCAATTAACCACTCTTGTTCTCAACTTGACTCAAAATCCACTCTCAAACAATCTTATTTTAAACTAGTCAATTACTCATCAGCTTTACTCTTAACTAGTCACCAATCTTTGAGATCTACTCTCCTTCTTTTGAACAATATTCTTTAAGAAACTTTGGATAGGTCTTAGGAAAATTCAAGGATTTATTTAGGTGTCAAAACTTACAAGAAAAAAACTAACTATAGGTCTTTAAGATATTGAAATCTCATTGTCAAATTCTATCTTTTTGAGTTTTTAGGTCTCTAGACCTAGTTGTTGCTCTAATAGGCCAATTTCTCAAAATGGAGTTTTTAGCTCTTAAAAATTATATTTATAGAAGTCTTTTAGAAATTATAACATGTTTTAACCCTTATCCAAGTTTATAAAACTCAACTCAACCAAAAACTCATCTTACCTTATGCACAACTTTCTCAAAAATGGTCTTCTACAGCTGTACATAAATAATCCTCTATAACTACAATTTTAAACCTATTTTCAACCCAATGATACTTATAATAATTTATAAGATCCATTCCTTATCTTCTCACAAAGTTTCAGATCTTATTATTCAAATGTTTGAGTTTTAGAGGTGTTTTACTCATGAAACCCTTACTTTGGATTTACTCAAAATTTCTACAGGCTGAGAGGTTATCTAATACTATTGTCAACATATATTATACATGTATTTGGTTTTTTACCCTTCAACACCTCACTTCTAACATTTTATTGCTTTCTAGACTTGTCCCTTAAGGGTCTTAGGCCTCCTATAAATGATCTTTGACAACTAATATTTTAAAATATCACAAACCTATTTTAGCCTTAAAATCATCTTGAACACTTAAAATACACTTTCATGCAAAAGTGGATGAGAAAAGGGAGAGAGGAGCATAGAAACACTAACAACAAATAATGTCAAAGTTTAAGTTGTAGTTACATAACTATTATTCTGATGCTTCCTAACCAAAAACTGACACTACCAACATTTTCACGGTGGAGAATATAATGTTTATACTAGGTTTTTGGCCTCCCATCAAGACTTATCGACAAGCCCACCACCCATTTTGGCCTCAATAATACCCTTCCCAATACAAGAAAAATATAATTTTTAGCCTAAGTTCAAACACACATAAAATGAAACTTGTAAGTCATTTATGTGAACCACTAGATCCATCTACTACCTATTTAATCCATCTAATTGCACTCTATATCACTTACATGCAACCTTTAAGATCAATTCATTATATAAGGTGCAGTGATAGGTCTAAAAATATAACTTTTTGGCACTAAACAAGCAACTTCTTGATCTCCAACTACTATTTTTACCTTTAGGAATTACACCTAACAATATATTTATTTGATCTTGTATAGATAGAAAAATTACATGTTATCACATTACCATGACATTCAAATCTACTTTAAATTGTATTTTCACTACAGTTCAAGAGCATGGAAACACTGACAACAAATGATGTCAAAGTTTAAGTTGTGGTTGCATAACTATGGTTCTGATGCTTTTTGAACAAAAAATAACATTGCCAACATGTCCTATGGCTATATAAAATTTAATATCAAGTTTTTTTCCTCCCATTAGGCTTGATCAACAAACCCACCACCCATTTTGGCCTTAAGAAAGCCCTTCATAATACAAGAAAAATGTAATTTTTAAGCCTAAGTTCAACCACACCTAAAATGAAACTTTTAATTAATTTATGTGAACCTATCAGATCCTTCCCATACCTTTTAATACCTCTAATATCACCCTATAACACTTATGTGTGACCTTTGAGAGTAATCTATTGTATAAGTTGTAGTGACAGATCCAAAAATGCAACCTTTTGGTATTGAACAAACAACTTCTTGAGCTCCAATTGCCATTTTTACCTCCAAAACCTTCACCTAAGAATATATCAATTTTATCATGTATAAATATTGAAATTACATGTTATAACAATACCATGATGTTCAAATCCACCTAAAAGTGTATTTTCACTAGCATTCAGGAGCACAAAAACACTGATAACAAATGTTGTCAAAGTTTAAGTTGTGGTTGTAAAACTATGGTTTCGATGCTTTATAACTAAAAAATAACACTTTAAAAACATCTTTGGGGTAGGATAATGTCTAATAATAGGTTTTTTTTCCTCCCATCAATCCCGATTGACAAACCCACCATCCATTCTAGCCTCAAGAATGCCCTTTCTAATATAAGAAAAATGCAATTTTTAGTCTAAACTTAAACACACATAATAAAAACTTGTAAGTAATTTATAAAAACCATAAAATTATTATACTACCCATTAAATCCCTATAATTTCACCTTATATCACTCAAGTGGAACCTTCAAGAGAAATCCATTAGATAAGTTGCAATGACATGTCCAAAAATGTAACTTTTTGGCATTGAACAAGAAACTTCTTGAGCTCTAACTACCATTTCTACCTATGGGACCTCCACTTAAGAATATATAACTTAAATAATTTTTATATAATAAAATTACATGTTATCACACTTTCATGACATTCAAATCCACTTGAAAGTTCATTTTCACTATTGTTCAAGAGCACAAAAATACTAATAATAAATGTTGTCAAAGTTTAAGTTATGGTTATAGAATTGTGGTTCTGATGCTTCCTGACCAAAAAATTACACTTACAAAACATCTAAGGGGGTAGATAACATCTAGTACCAGGTTTTTGGCCTCTCATCAAGCCCAATCGACAAACCCACCACCTATTCTGACCTCAAGAACGCCTTTCCCAATACAATAAAAATGTAATTTTTTAGCCTAAGTTTAACCATGCATAAAATGAAAATTGTAAGTCATTTTCATTAACCTTTATATCCATCCCATACCTATTTAATCACTCTAATCATATATTATATCACTTAGGTGGAACCTTTGAGAGCAATCTGTTGGACAAGTTGTAGTGACAAGTCTAAAAATTCAACTTTTTGGCATTGAACAAGCAACTTCTTGAGCTCCAACCACCATTTTTGCCTTTGGGACCTCCACCTGAGAATATATCAATTAAATCACATCCATATAGGAAAATTACATGTTAACACACTAAAAATACATTCAAAAATACCCAGAAGTGTATTTTCACTACCATTCAGGAGTGCGGAAACACTAACAACAAATATTGTTAAAGTTTAAGTTGTGGTTACATAATTATGGTTCTGATGCTTCCTAACCAAAAAATAACACTATAAACATGTATAAGGGTGACTATAACATATAGGACCAATTTTTTCAACTTCCATTACTCCCGATCAACAAAACCACCACCCATTCTAGCCTCAAAAATGCCCTTTCAAATATAAGAAAAATGTAAATTTTTAGCCTAAGTTCAAACATGCAAAAAAAAAACCAATAAGACATTTTTGTGAAATTTTAAAATATTTTTATTGCATATTTAATACCTCTAATCAAACCCTAGAGAACTCAAGTGGAACCTTAAATATCAATATGTTGGACAATTTGCAATGACAGGTCCAAAAATGCAACTTTTTTTGGCATTAAACAAGCAACTTCTGGAGCTCCAATTTCCATTTCTACCTCTAGGACCTCCACTTGATAATATATCACTCCAATCATGTCTAGATAGGATAATTACATGTTATCACACTATCACGACGTTCAAATACACTTGGAAGTGAATTTTTACTACCATTCAAGAGCTTCTCTTAGCTTGAAGAGTATAGAATTCTCTATTGACAGTGCCAACCACATGAAGGTGGAAGCTTATCTGGCACCACTAACCTACAAAAAAATGTTAGTAAGTAATTAAAAATAAAATTCATATGTACTACCTATAAAACATTTGATAAAATTAATTACATCTACATTTGAAAAGTCAACATACCTATGTATTTTAATCCAACAAACCACTAGGATTTGCTCTAACCTTGATAGCATCAAGAATAGCTTCATGGTCTGACTCCCAAACTTTCCATAATTTCTTGATTAATGGTATCCCATGATATTTTTTAAAAATAAATATTCATTACAAGAATCAAATTTAAATAATACAATATCTTCATGCACATTTTAAACTTTTAAAAACAACCATTGATCTAAATGTTTTATAAGATATCATCGAAACCAAGTTCCAGTGACTAACATTGACCTAGTGGGATAATCAATGCTTTCTCCATCTATAATTTGGGAAGTCAATTTTTTATTTCTATCTACACACCAACACAAATAGTAATCAGTGCCCTCTTCATTATCTTCATTTGTAAAAACTGATAAAACATGTCCTATATCATAAAAAACATTTTTAGTGACAATATAAAGATATATAATGAGAATAAATTATACATAATGAAAAATATTCTACCTAGCTACACTAGATTAGATACATGGTCAAAGTCATCTGATGATTTCATTTTTATAAGTTGCAATATTATTAAAACCTGATATGTGTTGATTGGAATTAGAGGTTTGAAACTCCAATCATCCACCCACTCTTGTGACTCACACTCATTCCAAACAGAGTCCACACATGTAGAATAGAAACATACCAAGTGTCTCATATGAACAATCCAAGAACTTTAATTTGATCTATGAAATGAGTATAGGTCACTTGAAACCATTAAATTAATAAAATCTTCATCTTTTTCCAAGTGTTCTTCCTCCATTAACCAAAAATGTATATGAATAGTAGAATGTGGTTGAGCACCATGACACATGTTCTCATTATACCATTCAACCATGGTTTTTTCATTTATCAAATGATCACTCTCTTCAAATTTTAACTCCTCCCTTGAAATATCTATTTTTACACATGATCTAGCATTGTCATGATCCCCTTTTCCATGGCCAGCCTTGGTAAAAATCCAAATGTGCTCTATACTAGTGGTAATGTGCATCCTACTCAACCAATAAAACATTCATGCATTTTTGAATTATGGTGTGCAATTATTTGACAAAATGTAATTTTGATTGAAAGTAATGTTCCTTTGACTCAACCAACTATTCATAGAACTTATGAAAACAACCTTGTACATACTCTAAACAACATGATTGATCATTGTTGATATAAAAATAGTATTCCCTTAATATTTTCCATTACTACTTTGTACTATGAGGTGCATGCATGAATGTTATAAGTTTGAATATGGCAACTTGTGATGAGTTGTAATACTATGATTGAACAACCATTTGGGGTTTAAATGTGTAATTTTTAGCAAAGTCAACTACTAAAATAATCTAAGTGGGAACGTCTCCATGCTTATCTTGAAATGTTCATTCAACCATATAGCCTTGTGTGTGTACCTTACATACTCATAAACAAGTTTCTCCCTAAATTTGACCAAAAATTTAGAAACGAGTATCTTTTATGTAACAAGATCACACCTTTTATATTATCTTGCATCTTTTACTTGATAAGTCATTGATTTATATTTACTTAAACCAACTAATTCATGTCCAATTGCACTTTTAATATCCTCATGGATACATTTTTTTAATTTTACCAATGCACCACAAATGCTACAATTTCCATTTAAACATGATTTGTTATAAAATAATTGTCCATCTGGTCTTTTGCAAAAGATAGATGGAATAAATTCCTTGGATGATTTTGATATAAATTCAATGCCACATTCCAAAAAAATGTTGTTAGTATGCAAAGTATAATAAATATGGAAAAAAACATCATAGTGCATTGAAAATTCAACATGTTGCCTATAACAACAAGTGGTGTGTGTGTGATTTATTTTTACATAAAAAGGTTTGGTGATCTTAAAATATCTGTGACAAATAGAAATTTGTGGTTGTTTTTCTAAAAAATTAGAGTAAAATTGTGTTTGATTATCCAATAAATGTTTTAGATGTGGTTCATAATTACAATAACCAACTCTTCTTTTCACTACATCTCTTGCATTGGGCAAAACTCTTATATTATCTTTCCAAAATTGATCAAGTAACTCTTTGAGAGTATCAGCTATAGCCTTGTCCTTTCTTGGAAGTCTACCAGAGAATGCCTAGAGCTCATTGGTATTAGGCTCATTAAGTCTTTCACATCTTTCAATTGATTTCATTACTATTTTTCTATTTATATTAAGTGTTTGGCTTGTTTTTGAAACCATTCATTTTTTCACTATTTGGTCACTTATTACACAAGTTGTAAGTATACACAGGGCATCATTACAATATTGGGTGGGTGATTTTGGGCCTAAAATATGATATACATCATGTAGATTTTTAATAATTTTATTATTTTCTTCATCCATGTTAGATGTCCTTAGTATTAATATGTACATTATAGGTCTCATCTCAATCAATTTTATTAATGAAACAAATATTTGACATATTTAACTGTCATAATCTAAATTTTGAAAGAAACTATCCCAAATTTGTTGAGATAGTCTTCTTTAATGTCAATCTAACATTTTGTTAAAAATTGGTTCTAAAATATTTTCATAGACTTCAATTAAGTACCTGTGTTTTCTACACATAATTCTTGGAGGTGTTGTTAATGGTGGAATTTGTTGAGAGGGTGTTTCAAAATTATTATTATTTTCATTGTTTAGAGGTGGGATGACATTTTATTCATTGTTCATCTCTTCATTATATATTTCCATGAAATTTTTTTGATTTTTAATTTCATCATTATTTATTTCCATCAAATTTTATTCTTTCATAGGGGGTGAAGCATCATACATAGACTCATCATCAGCAAAATTAAAAAATTGGAACTTTGAATGTAAACTTTCAACATTATCTAATTCATTATTGTCCATTTCATTATGGTTAGTTTCATCATTATTAAATTCATTATGGTCAATTTCATCATTGTTTAATTCATTTTTGTCAATTGACTCATTATCTATGGCATTTGGTTCATCAAGATTAGCGTGTGTACCTTATCTAACAAGAAGTTTTTGCATTCATATCTTGTGTTTCTCTCTCAAATATTTTAATTATTTTGGTTTTTTTTATTCAACATATTCCTCTTACTTGAATGTGATCCATCACCCATCAAGGATAATTGACAACTTTTCAAAGGTGTGGTTAAAAGGACATAGGTCCCGTAGGTCTCATAGAGAATGTTTGTGGGGACATAATTCTTGATTTTGGTTTAAAATAGACATTGAAAAGTGAGCTTAATATATATTAATAATAACAATATCACATTATCCAATAAATTAATCATGATATATAATGAAATCATGTTATATACGTGATTGCATTATGAAATAATGTGATCGCATTATTCCTAATAATAGGCTCTACTTGAACATAGGCATTGAGAATCAAGTTTTGTCTATATTAAGAATAACATGATTGCATTATTAAATAACATGATCATATTATTCTTGATACTCAGTTGGGGTTAAACATAGACATTGAGAAGCGAGTTTTATCGATATTAAGAATAATGTGATTGCAATATTTAATAACATAATCATGTTATACTTAATATAGATTAGGGATTAGGGACTAAGGCATTAGTGAATAGGGTTTATGGTTTAGGGATTAGGGCATAGGGCTAAAAATTTATGTTTTAGGGTTTAGGGTTTAGAGATTAGGTAATGTAGGGTTTAAATTTAAGGGTGTATATAAGGTCTAATCACTCTATGCCATGTGAACCTAATTCTTACTACAAAGGATGTTAATTGGGACTAAATCGATTGGTAAATAGGGAAAGTTTATGGTTTACAATTGAAGGTATAGTGTTTAGGGTTTAAGATATAAGTCTTATGTTTAGGGTACATAGGGTCAATCACAAAGATAATTCTTAGTTTAAATGATGTTAATTTGGGCTAAAATGATTGGTTCAAGTTTTAAAGAGTTTATATTTATGGTTTAGAGTTTAAGGATTAGTAACTTTAAGGATTGTGTCTTAGGATTTAGGTTTTAGGGTATATAAGGTATAATCATGAAGGTGATTAGGGCAAATTTGATCTCCTTGAACCAAGATCTAAGAGTAAAGAATGTGACTTTGGGCTTAATTAGCCCCCACATCATCACATATTGAGCCAATTAAGTTAATTGTGGTTTAATGAGTGATGCAAATTTGACCATGTTCATCCCTATGAACCTAATTCTTACTATATTTAAAGGATGTTAATTGTGGATAAATTTATTGATTTAGGGTTTAAGGTCTACAATTTAAAGTGTTTGGGGTTTAAGGCTTGTGGCTTAGGGTTTAAGGTAAATGGTAAAGAGCTTATGGTTTAAGTTAAATGGTATAGGGTATAGGGTTTAAGATATCAGATATAGGGTCCAATCACTAAGGTAATTGAAGAAAATTTGAGCTATTTGTTCACCTATTTATGATAATTACCTTCATGTTTGAATTTATAATAAAAGTAGGGTCAGTTAAGCCATACATGTTGCATACATTATACAATTAGTAGAGCCATAAATTTCATTTCGAGGCTCAATTTTTCCCAAATCTCACCCCTAACTATACAAACTAACTAATTTGATCAATTCATGATAGAATCAAACATTTAATTTTGCCCTAAATCATATCTTGCTCTTGAAAGGGTTTAAATTGGCCTCAAATGCCTTCTTAATTAAATGAATCAACTCTTTGGTTAATTATATATGACATGACATTAGGTTTAATTTCAATCTAAATCACATCATATATAATTTAAAATAGGTTAATGTGTCTCATTTTAACCCTAATTACATCCACAATTTAACTAATCAACATTTGTATTAATTAGCTGATGACTTCAAGTTTATTGAGCTCAAAACCACATTATATACATGTATAACTTGCATATAAGTAAATAATGTTTCTTTTATTCAATTGAGATAATTAAATTGGATCTTATAAACCCCCAAATAACATTTTATAGTCATGCAATTGGGTTTAAGGGGCTCAAAATATCCCCAATTTACTTCAGAGGCACATCTAGATTGGTACTCCAAAGGCTAAGTTTTAGATGTAGGTTTAAATGAAGCATTTTATGACAATTCATGATAAAATAAATTATATTGTAAGGCATGTATGTTTGCAACATGTAGTGGGAATTGAGGAATAGGGCTTACAATTTATGTTTTATGGATTAGGGATTACGACATAGGGTTTAAGTTTAAGGGTGTATATAATGTCTAATCACTCTATACCATGTGAACCTAATTCTTACTACAAAGG
This sequence comes from Torreya grandis, assembly GCA_037957365.1. Classification (NCBI taxonomy): domain Eukaryota; kingdom Viridiplantae; phylum Streptophyta; class Pinopsida; order Cupressales; family Taxaceae; genus Torreya; species Torreya grandis. The sequence continues at coordinate 478,727 of JARHVA010003685.1, read as the reverse complement.
ATGTTAATTAATACTAAATAAATTATGGTTTATAATTTAGGGTATAGTGTTTAGGGTTTATCATTAAGGGCTTATGATTTAATGTATATATGGTTTAGGGTACATAGGGTCATTCACAAAGATAATTGAGGACAATTTGGATCAGTTGGACCCATTTGTGACTATAGAATGTGTTTTGGGGTTGTCATTATACCCCATGTTATCATACAAATAAAGTTAACTAGTCAAATGGGGTAATAAATCATGTGATTTAGGCCAAACTGAGCCCTATGAACTTAATTCTTAGTTTTAATGATGGTAATTTGGGCTAAAATGATTGGTTTAAGGTTTAAAGAGTTTTTATTTGTGGCTTAGAGTTTAAGGGTTAGGAAATTTAGGTATTAGGGCTTAGGGTATAGGTGTTATGTTATTTAAGATACAATCATGATGGAAATTTGGGTAAATTTGATCTCCTTGAACCTATATATATGAGTAAAGAATGTGATTTTGGGCTCAATTATCCCCACATCATCATAGATTGAGCTAATTAAGTCAATTATGGTAATGAGTGATGTGATTTGACCAAGTTCATCCCTATGATCCTAATTCTTAATATATAAAGGATGTTAATTGGGGATAATTTTATTGGTTTAGGGTTTATGGTCTATAATTTAAAGGGTTTAGGGTAGGGTTTAAGGTAAATGATACAGGGTTTAGGGTTTAAGTTGAATGATACAGGGTTTAGGGTTTAAGATATCAGATATAGGATCCAATCACTAAGGTGATTAAAGAAAATATGAGCTACTTATTCACCTACTTCTGAAAATTACATTCATGTTTGCATTTTTGATAAAAGTAGGGTTAGTTAAGCCATACATGTTGCATACATGTTATACAATCGATTGATCCATAAATTTAGTTTAGTGGCTCAATTTTGCCCAAATCATACCCCTAATTTCAAGAATTGACTAATTAGATCAATTCATGATAGAATTGAACTTAATTTTTCCCCAAATCATATCTTTCTTGTGAAGGGGTTGAAATTGGCCTTAAATGCCTCCTCAATTAAATGAATCAACTATTTGGTTAATTGTATATGACATGCCATTATGGTTAATTTCACTTCAAATCACATTGTATATATAACTTAAAATGCATTCATGTGGCTTATTTTGACCCTAATTACCTCCATAATTCAAATAATAGACATTTACATTCATTAGCTAATGACTTCAAGTTTATTGAGCTTAAAATCGCATTCTATAGATGTAGAAATTACATATAAATAAATAATGTTTCTTTGTTTCAATGGAGATAATGAAATTGGAGCTAATCAACCCCAAATCACATTTTATATTCATGTAATTAGGTTGAATGGGATTGAAATAGACCTAATTTACTTTATATGCATAGCTAGATGGGTACTCCAAAGTGTTGTAGAAAAGTAGACTTTATGGTCATGGGCCTAGTCACGCACTTACCTAGTTGTTTAGGTCAAATTTAGGCTTGTTTTAGAAGGGCCTAGGCATTGACTAATCCTAAGGCACTCAAAATATAGCACTCAAATATGCTGACATCAATATACATAAGGCATAAGCCTTATGTTCTCACCTGAAGTACAATAAAAAAGGGACTGAGGTCTATGTTGGGCTAGTTGTGTCATGACACAACTCTATTCTTCAAGGGCTTGGGTTAGTGAAATGATGGTTTTGTATTCATGGGCACAAGACTTAGGTTTCATGGGTTCAATAACACTCAGGCATGTGAGGGGTAACTGGTTATCTAGTTAGGGGACTTAGGTATGGTCTTGCGCTAAGGCATGGGTATCATTTTGGGTTCAGGCTCTTAACCATACTTGATGCATTTCCTATCATAGGTGCAGGGTTCATTGTTGACTATAGGCCTACTATGAATGATTCAATTTATAAACTTGAAATAACTCAACCATACATTCGACAAAATAAAGCATGGAATCAATAAACATTCATATAGTGTTCTTTATTAATGGAGTTCAATAAAAATACATGCATAGTCCATATAAACTACATAAATGCTCAACATTAACTACTAAAGGCCAAAACTCATAGGTAAGCTTGGGATTTAAAAATTTGACTATCAAAAAGCATCCCAAGCTAAGTTCTAAAGTCTAATGACAACCATCTAGAAGTAATTTACCAGAGATTCACTACTCCAAATTGTCTTCCTTTTTCAACTGAACTTGGCTTCCTTTTATAGGCTTTAGAGTATCCTAGGATCATAGGGAATGGAACATGCCAATCATTGATTTATCAATGGAGGTACACATCCCTCCATCTCTACTATATCTTGTCTTTAATGCATAGTCATTGTCCCATGTGCTCACATCTTGATGCTACTTGATTTAAAAGGAGACACTTATCTTTAATGGTCAAACGTTATCCTATGAACCCACTTCTAAATGTTTCTTGATTCAAAAATATCCACTTGTATTTGATGGTTAATCAATGCCCATACTCTCACTTTTTGATGTTGATTGGAGTTATTTAGCCATCAGCCAACTGGTATTGTTAGAATAAAAAACAAAAATCATCCTCCATGATTGCCTCATACCTAGGTATTTGTTGAGTTGACATAGATCCACTACTTAGCATGAAAAGGGACCTAACATTAACCCATACAAAAATGTTAGTCCACCCTCAGACTATCCTTCTAACACCTTAGCTATGCAAAATTTTGTCATGCTCTACTTTAGTTCTACCTTGAATTTATCAAAGTCCTAGATTATGAGCTTGATTTCTTCAATGGTGCCATCAATCTCTATAAAGGTAGCCTTGAGTGAGAGCACATCAGTGTTATCCAGTTCTTTCTTGAAGGCTTCTAGCCTTTCCTTCACTTTTCAAACTCCATCATCTAGGATGGTTCCTTGCTCGATCACCTTTGTCTGAAAGGCACAAAAGTATTCTTTCAAGTCTTAATCTTGGGTCTTTAGTTGGGCACTCAAAATTTTAACTTGCACCATAATCTACATGTACTCGACCCTAGTTGATATTGAATGCTTTCTTCATCAATTCATTCTTCTTCCCTTTCACCTTTTGGAAGTGTGTGTCAATAATTGATGCTTGGGTGGAGAAGTTGTAGAAGATAAAATTAGCATCATTTGCACACTCTTCTAGCCTTGGAAAGAGGTCTTCTACCTCAATGACATTTTTATTGATCTCTTTATTTATGGCTTCACAAGGGTATTCTTCCTCTTCTAGTTCTAGATTCATCCAAGGGAAAATTTATTGTACTAGAATGAATACCATATTAACCTCTAAAAAATTAAAAGTGTCAACACCATCCAAAAGGGATGGCTCTACTTCTTCCACATGCTTGATCAATTGCTGGAGCTTAAACTTTATGGTATTAAGTTTTTCCTCTACCTTAAGTGTTATACCTTTCCATTTTATGGTGTAAACATTGTTAACAATGTTCTTTTGCACTACTTTAGAGGCCATTTTATGGAGGGCATTAGCTGACCTTATTATATTCATATCTTGAGGGTTTACAAGTTGGTAATCATGCCCCTCCTCTATATTTTTAGTGCTTTGGATTTCTTTCATTGAAAACTCAAAGTGAGGCTCATCCATGTATAAATCAAGTACAAAGGACACTTGATGGTGCATCAACATTATTATATATCTAGAGGGCATGTAAAAACCCTCATCTTCGATATACCCCTTCTATGCCTTCTCCCAATAGCTTGGCTCAAATTTTTATTTTTCAATGTCCAAATCTATCTACTCTTGCTCATCTTCATTGGTGTTTTTACCTTCTTTGGTGCCTTCTTCTTCTCTTTCTTATAGGGGTTCTTTTTCTTCTTCAGACTTTTCCCCTTCATCCACTTCTACTTCCTATGGCTCCTTGGTGTGAACCTCCTTAGGTTATTTCTCAGTGTTAGCCTAAATTTTATTTTCCCTCTCTATTTATTTATTTAAGGCACTAATATCACCTTATTTATCTCCAAGCACCCCTTCAGTACTAAGGTGCACCTATTATATAACTTTATCTATTGGGTTGGTGTGGGTATTAGGTGCCTCTACTATTTTGTCTTTAATGGGTTTTGTGCTTGTGACAACCCTCTTCTCTTCTCTCACCTTCCTGGACTTATCCTCATGGGAATTATTTATTTTTTCCTTCCTCTTCTTCTTGATCATGGTGGTTTTCTCCTCCTCGACCATTATCTCCTCAGTCTCAACTTTGTCGATTTCTACTTGGGTCACGTCCTTATCCCTCATGGACTCTATTTTTTAGTGAAACACCAAAACTACTTTAATATGATCCTGATCAAGGCCCATCTTCTCCCATTTGTGCCTTAACTCCTCTTCATCTTGTAGAGGCTACATTTCAATTTCTTTGGTTTGTGCACTTGATGGTCCGATTTCTCCAAGCATGGTAGCAGTACCACCTTAAAGAGCATCATGTATTTCTACCATGCTATGTCCTTACTCTATTTATCCTTCTACTTTGTTTTTTTCTTTGGCATCAATTCTCTCAATCCCTTCTTTTTTCATGCCAGGCTTTCTCATTTCTTCTTCTCTATTTTGCAGTTCTCATACCTTTTGAATATCTACATCACTGAGGCCAAGCTTCCTCCATGCTCATTCCTACCTTACCACTTCATTTTAGGTTGGTGGGGGAATTTACTTTCTAGATAATCAGTCATCTTGTTTGAGCATAATATAGACACCCTTCCCTAAGTGTACCTCCTTCTCTAATTTTTCTTGCACTTGTATGTTTGTCAGGGTGATGGTGGGCATCATAAATATAAATTTTTGATTTTTTTACTTCTCCTTTGAGACAAGAGAAGTATTTGGCATGAAATTCATGTACTTATTTATCAGAGATAAAGGAGACACTTCATTTATTGAGGCAATTTTAAACTTTATACACTCCTCTATCTCCTCAAGCATCTCCCCTTTCTTCTTCTTAGGAGACTTATTCTTTTTAATTGGTGTTGGCATTCATTCATCATCAATACTCATGGGGGGGGGTTATTAGTTTGATTGATACTAGGACCCTTTATCCTTGGCTTCATCTCATAGTATAACCTATAGATGTGCCCAAGTATGGTTACTTATTAAATAGGGTAGATGTCAGTGTGATTTGAATCATCCTCTTCATCCCTTATCACTTTTCCATTTGGGTGCACAAACTGGTGCATAACCTATTATTTTACATACCTATTTACCTCATCAAAATATCCAATTATTATGTATTTGTGATCCTTATGAGTGCATCCCTAAAATACTTGGCCAAGAAATTATATGGGAGCTTCAACCAGCCAGACTTGTTACCATCAACCAGTGCCAAGAGAATTATGCAAAAATGTTTCATAATGGCAAAGGTTGTCATCATAAACATGTTCTTAGGGAGCTCTTGGGGGATGTGAAACTTGAGCCCAAATGACTCTATATACATCTTTCACCATCCCATCACATGAGTTGTATACTTTGAATTGAAGGAACTAGGGCACGTGAAGTCCTTGTATTTTTGCATTGAGGAGTCATTATGTTATTAAAAAATCTAGAGATTGTCATCATCCCCATTTGGTATCCCAATCTCCTCCATGAAAATTAGGATTAGAAATAATCTCCACCTAAAGGACACTTTTTTCATGTGGCACTCTAGTGCATTCTTCACAAATTATTCCATAATAAATTTGGCAATATTAAACTTCATGCCCTGTGCCATATGGTAGGCAATGTAGAGGTTAGTTTTTGTGACTTTGGTCCATTAACTGCTAGGAAAAAGTTTTAAGCTTATGAGGCATGATGTCACCCTCATGTTGGGGTCCTTAAAATATTTGATGGGGAATTAAAAGCCCCCTTATAATATCTTATGAGCTTTGCCACATGTTCCACCTCTTCATAATCACTCATCATTTCATGGATATCTTTTCTAATGTTTGGGAGTTTGGTTATCATTCTTATGAGGCACTCTGATATCCTCATGCTCCTCCCTGTAAAGTATATGTGGTCTCCATGGCCTCATGAAATAAGGAATTAAACAAGTTCTTATAAATTTCTAAAGCATAAAAACTCATAAAGCTGAGTTGCACAAATAGTCATCAACCTATCTCAAATAGAGACATCAAATAACACTACACATTTCTTCATCTTATTCTCTATATAAACCATCCAATTTATTGCTAGGTCATTTACATTACTAGAGGTATGATGGTTATACTCCTTTAGTTTGAAAATGTGCATAAAAGAGTGCTATTTTTCCCTTACCAAGACTTTTAGTGGAAATTGCATCTCTTGATAATACATATTTGTCAATACCTCAATGTCGACTTGTGTGATGGTAACCCTTTCTACTAGTAGTGATTTTATTCTTGTAATGACCACTTATACCACTACACATGCTTAATTTGGATCTTATTGCTATGGACCTGATCTTTTCTACTTCTTGCCCATCCTGAATCTACCAGTATTGAAGCATGGAAGGTTAATTTTACCAAAGCCTCGAATGGTTATATGCACTTCATAGTCATAAGATTTTTTATTTTACCTTTAACCTTTAATCTTTGCATCTCGTTAATGACATTATTGATGGTAACTTGATTTTTAGTCAACTAGTTCCTATAGAAATCTCTTCCCACACCTCTCTACACCAATTTCAATGTGAGTGCAATTTTCCTTCATAATCATTCACTTTAGGTGCTTGAGGGTGCTCAAATTCTCACTCTATTAGGGTTTTTGTGCTTTGGCTCTTTGGTTCATTGGTTCACTTTGGTTTATTTGACATCACAAGTTCACATAAAGTTTGTAACTAAAACTAGTTTACCATGTGATGTTTTATACCCTAATTCCATCTACTATCTTTAATGTAGGTTCTTTAATGGAATGGTAATGTCTAGATTTCTTAAACTTTTCCAAATTCTATGAAATCCATAAAAATCCTATACCATCAACTCATTTAATGTAGATCTATGTGCCTTTGTTGTCACCTCATTTAATGATCCTAATGGTATTTTGATGAAGTGATATGTGGTTCAAATGGTTACTTCTTATTCAAATCTGGGTGGATGCCAGCTATCTATGATGATTCCCCTTCTGTGCTTTGTTCCCTTGAGATGACCTCCACCTTTAATATGGTAAATTGGGAGTAATGCCTCACATACACATGATTCAACCTCATAGGTTCCATATTCTCTTCTTGTTGTGAATCTAGTTTAAGTGCACTTAATTATCTAGGTCAGTTTCTTATGCTTCATCTTACCTTGGTCTATCCTACCCCATACAAATCCCTTGCACTAGCACTCTAGTACTTGATTCTCCTTTTCTAGTTCTCTTGCATATGATCATATTATGCATCTTCATTTTCTCTCTTACACATGATCATGTTGTACAACTTCACTTGGATCTTATTTTTTCCAAGTCTTGTAAACTTTTTACACCCAAAAACTTAGGTGTCTAGCCTTAGGTACTTAGAAAGCAAATGGGTTTGACTCACTGACTAGCATTATGCACAAAAGTGATAGAGTAGTTTTTATTTGGGCCTCCAAAGGCCTTGAAATATATCTCTTTCACACATGGATTTCATGCATCCTCTTCTTTAGTTTGGTGAGTTTTATGTGGCCACCACTTATATGTCTAGCCTTAGACACTTTTAGAAAGTACAAGGGCTTGACTCACCCAATTGTAATTATCCATGAAAGGCTAGATGAACATCTATTTGAGGGATTGACAATGCCCTATATCTAGTATCTAGATCATGGTGGTCTAGTGTAATTTATTTTTTTGACTTTATCAATCCTTACCTACAAGTTATGTGTTTGGCCTCAATCATTTATAAAGTGTAAGTTCTTGACTCACCTATCTAGAATTATGAGTGAAGTACCAGTAGATTTTTATGGCGAGCTTCAAATCACCACTTTTACAATCTTTACACTACTTCCCAAAGAATAAAATAAAAAAATATATTTAGATTGCACTAAGCATTATTTTGGTCATCTCAACTCAAACTGATTAGTGACCAAGAAATCAATGTTCTCATAGCATAAGCATCATCCTATTGCCAATATGGATTCAACCTATTTACATTGAAATTTCTAGGGAGCATTTCACCAGTCAATGTGCACAAATTTCATATGCCTATCTCCAAAATGTGATGGATGATATAGGGGCCCATACACCTTATTCTTTATATTCTTGTCATTCCAGAGCTTCTGGTGTCCCTTTTCTATCTACTAGTTCCACTTGGCTTGGGTGTGTCTCTCATATAAGTCATCCAAGTCCTCTAACCTTACATTCAATGACTCTTGGTCATCTAACTAATCAATACATGTGATTTACAATGATGGTACCAAAAATTCCATCATTAGGATTGCCTTATCACCAAACACTAGTTGAAATGGTGTAGCCTTGTTTAGGCTCTTATAGGTTGTGTGATATGCTCATAACACTACTAATACTTGATCATCCCAATAATTACAACCAATGTTGTATATATTTGTGAGGCATGTTCCAATTTTTTTTAAATGCCTCAGCTATGTCATTTTTTTTTGGATGATAAGGATCATTTTATGGTGCACCACCATATACTCAGCTAATAGGATGTGCACCATTTCATTGATAAAGTGAGTTCCCCTATTGCTAGTCAGACTAAGTGGGCACCTGTATCAACTTATTATTTTTTCCTAGATGAAGTGAATGTTTGTGATGACTATGTAGTCTTTTATAAATGTGGCCTTGGCTTACTTGGTGAAAAAATCTTTGATCACCAAAATATCCCTTGCACCTATGCATCATGTTGTGGGAGTTATCATCCCAACAAAATCAATGGCCTATTTGTTGAATGATGCCTAGGCAAGAATCAAGATGAGGGGAATCTAATCCAAATGGTTAGGATTCCCTATGCACTAACATATGTTTCATTCCTTGGTGTAGTCCTTGGCATCTTGGAAAAGGCTTGGCCACCACAAACCTAACTGCAATACTTTTCTTGCCATTGTGTCTCCAACACAATGTCCTCTTGTTATGCCTTTATATGCTTCTCACATGATGGGGTATCTTTCATTCTCCAATACACATTGACACAATACTTCATCTCTACTTATCTTTTATAGTTCTCTATTGATGAGTTGAAAGGGAGCAGTGTGAATTGCTAGCTATTTATTTTCCTTATTTGTCATAGTCTAGGGTGTAATTCTAGACATTAAAAAGGCAATGATCTATATAAAATCCTCAAGGATGTGATATAATCTATAAATTTTTACATCTATCATGTCATCTTCAATTGATTCTACTACATCACCAAAATTGATGTAGGATAAATGGTCTAGCCCCAAGTTCTACTTTTCAATCTTAACCATAATAGAGAAGTGGAACTCCTAGAATATAAATATCCATCTACATATGCATCCATGTAAAATAGACTTGTTCACGAGGTACTTGAGTGCCTAATGATTAGTGAAAAAGATGAATGTGGTTGCTGATAAATATTATTTAAATTTTTGTACGGCATAGGCCATGGCAATTGCCTCATGCTCTATCATCATGTAATTTTGCTCTATTGAGGTCAATTTTTTATTGGTGAAGGAGATGGGATAATCCATCTTACCCTTACCAAGTTGTGCCAAAATTGCACCAATCATAGATCTAAAATCATCAACATGGACATGAAAATATGTTATCTAATTAGGGAACTATAAGATAGGTGTGCTAGTTAATCTAATGTTTAGGGTCTCAAAGTAATCCTCTTACACTTCACCCAAGTAGAAATGTCCATCCTTTCATAAAAGCTATTATAGTGATGACATAATCTTCCCATAACTCCTTATAAATTTTATATAATATATATAATAGCCAAGAAAGGCACAAACATCTTTCTATGTGGAAGGAGTTTTCAACTGAATGACGATGGTGATTTTTATTGGATCAATGAGAAATCCATCCTTATAGATGATGTGCTCAAGCAGGGTTCTAAACAATGTTGTGAAGATGCAATTTTTAAGTTCAGGGAATCTGAAGTTGCCTTCACCTCTCAAATATTAGGTGTAATTCATCACACTTATCTTTGATGAGGCCATACACCTTCAATCATCTAGATAGACTTGGAGGAACATGTGGATGAAATCTCTAAACATGGTGATCACCACTCTAGAGAACATGGCTGATACATTCTTGAGTTCAAAGGGCATCACATTGTAAGTAATATAACCCCATTCAATTGTAAAGGATATTTTGGGCTTGTCTTCATCCTCAATCTGGACTTGGTGGTAGACAGATAACCCATTATTGAAGGTGTATATTTCATAGCCTACAATGCCTTCCAAGACTTTGTCAATGAATATAGTTGGAAATGGGTCATTAACACACATGGCATTCAACATTATGTAATTAATGCAAATATGAATTCATCCATCCTTCTTTATTCTTATTACTATTGGTCTAACCCACTAAAAATCTTGTATAGGTTAAATGACCCTTGTGCCTAACATAGTGTTGATATCTATTTTAACCTTGGCATGGAGGTTGGGATTCATCCTATAGGGGCACTTTTTGACCAGTCTTAAACTATTGATTAACTTTATGTTCATCTTCCAAAGGCATTGTTTGGTTCCCTTTATATCTTGATAAGTCTTGAGGAATAAGTCTTAGAACTCTTTCAAGAGGTCTATGATGTGCACCAGCTCTGTGTTAGACCAATAGGATCCTATATTATCCCTCTTTGGCTATCCTTCTACATTGATATCTAATTTTATGGTCTTAAGTGGGGCACAATAGGTCTCATTCTTTTCATGGTGCAAGTCCTCAACTTGTCAAGTTCCCTCTATTATCTCAACATGAAGATGAGTGGGGTCTTATTCACCAAGAGCGTTATCATCTACTTGGTGCATGAGATTTATTTTAGTGGTTAACATTTTATATTAGTGCTCCTTCTAATTTTCATCATCTTCCTTGATTGAGTAATTATTGAGAATTTTTTCATTAAATAAGGTTGAGAATATGAACCCTTTTTCTTTGAACATGTCTTTCAAGTGCACCTCAAGTATGGTGGTGTCTTCAAACACTCCCTCTAAATTACTTGCAATGGATTAACCAGTTCTAAGTTATACAAAGAAAAGGATAAGGTATGCACAAACTTCTCCAAGGGCCTTCCAATTGATTATCTCTTGTTGCATTTCATTGACCATGTACCATGCCCATGCCCATGTCTTAAGAGTCTTGTAAAAGGAATGCACCCAAAAGTTCTTTGGGGAAGTCACACCATAGTCAATCCATTTCTCTTTATATATGTGCACATGCACCATGGGGTTAGAGTCACCAAAATACACTAAGATATATAAGTTCTCATTACTCCTCCTGAATCTAGTACACATAGATGCCTTTATCTCTAGCCAAGTCAGTAAGTTAGACCTTTTCACTTCCCAAAAATACATGATAGTGCTCCTCAAGGTGTACACAACTATGCCCATTATGTCTTCCTCTTTAGGGATGCACTCTTTAAGGTCATTGACATATGTTTCTATTGGGTTTCTCCCTTTGAATTTTGTGAGAAATGCAATCTTCCCTTTACTCAGGTAAAGTACCGTCTTTCCTTTTTTCTCTTGGCATAAGACCCATCATTTTAGAGGATGATCAATTTGGACCCAGCTGGTCCTCATGGGATTTGGTGATTTTGTGCACACCAAGTAGTAACTATGACTAGTGGCCTCATAATCCTCTTTAACCATTGATCACAAGTGACATTGATGATGTCTAAGGCTTACTGTCCATCCTTCCAATAAATCACTCCTTAATTAGAAGGATGGGGATTCTCAATGCCTTATACCATAATGTTATAAATATGGTTGATCTCATCATCTAGATCAATGCTCTCCACATAGGGGGGTTATTGGTTACTTTAAATGGGAATTACTACCCTTTCCTTGCCATTTTTTAAGGTTATGTATCACTTCTTAAAGCACACATCTACATTATTGGTGTAGCACCAAGGCCTTACTAGAATCATTGGGTAGTTATCCTATTCTGCCAAATCAATAACCTCAAAGTCAACATGGAAATAATATTTACAATGGTGCCTTATATAATTCTAATCAACTACACTTGATTTTTTTTAGACATGAAAATTACATAAGGAGAAGACCTCAAGGTTGGTCCACCCATCTTCTCCCATGCTTTCTTGGTTAGGATATTGACCTCTACATTGGTGTTGATCAACACCTCATAGATGGACCATCCATAAATGGTGGAAATTAAAAGTAACACTTGGCCATACTCTTCATTCTAAGTATACCTCACTTCACACACTCACTCCATATGAGGCAAAGCAATTTCAATTATGTGGGGCTCAATAACTTCACTTGGCTTTCTACCTACATGCTCTAAGAGCAAATGTTTTAGTAGGGGAAGCATCCCATCTATTTGTAATAGGTGCATGCTCTATGTCATCTCCTATACTTTAGCCTTTTGGATATCTTGCTTTCTATGTGAGGTCGTAGATTTCATTTCTAGATCTCTAACTAGCTAGAGTTCTCCCTATAAATTTTGTATTACACTCATGGCTTGTTACATGATGTCCTTTTAACATGTAAGGTTAGGTTAGGGCAAAATTTTTGGCTCAAGCCACTGATGCACTTGATTTAGCATGGTTCTCTATATTATATACATAGCTCTTGTGTTGGTGCAATTGGTGACTAAGTGGTGAGCCCACTTCATGTGGTTGCCTACACCTTGATTGGCTCTATGCATACTAGTTGTACCTTTGTAACCCACTTAATATGTTTAGGCTCACACCTTATCATCCCTGTACCCCTATCGGTACCGATTTTGCCTTGGGTCAAATTTTTATACAAGTTGAGGAAACCCTTGATTATATGTAGTCCTCAATAATACCCACATATTAGATGCATCAAGAAGTCACACTAATAGTGCTTGATCAACCTATACTTGTAACATGATCACAATTGGAATCTTCCTCCACCACATCCTCCACATCACCCTCTAGAATCTTTTTGGTTCCCATATCTAGCATTTTATTCGTTGTAACCTTAATTACCCTATTTTGCCTACCATTTAGCTATTACAGTGGCCTACCATGTGCCTCTCTCTATGTTCTAGTGTATTTCATCAATTACTTGGCAATCAACTATGTTATGAGTGTAGGTGCTACACAACTTGTAGTAAATGGTTGTGCTAATCAAAATGATAAGTTACAATAGGGGTTAGTTATGAACATCATGCACTTCATGACAAACTTCACAATTGAGAAGTAGTGTGTGCACATTCCTCTAAGGGTAGTTATTTCTATTATGCCCCTCCATCTTGTAGTCAGTGCACCACAACTTGTTTCAAATGTCTTGTCATAAAATAGTAGTTATCTTCTACGGTTAGGAATCCATATACAAATTTATGCCTCCATGAATAGGCTAATGCTTGTATCATTAATCCCAACCACTTTAGCTCTGAGCATGAATTTAAGTGCTTACCAAGGATTTGTGAATGTTTTCATGGATAAAACCCTTCTAAAAGGCACTAAAAGTCCTATAATGAACCATTATGCATAATAAGAGGGGTGAATATCATAAGGGATCTTGGAAAAGAGAATCTTGAATCTAGAATTATACAAGTGAATGCTCTTTGATAATCCCTGGTTGATCTCCTTGAGTACAGTGATGATCTACTACTCAAAACTAGGTATATCAGACTCCTTTAAAAAGGCCCCCTTTAGGGTGTCATAATCAACCATAGCCTATTTATAATCATACTTATTATACCAAGTATGTGCACAATCAAGTAAGGTTAGCATGAACTGGGTTGCCTTGCACTCAGACTGGGCTATTCCCTTAGTGTGTCATTAAACCTCACACTTGAGCACATGTTAATCCCCAAATTGGGTTGCCTTGTGCTTAGATTGAGCTATTCTCAAAGTGTGCCATTGAAAATTGAAAGAGCTCAACCATACATTCTATATAATAAATCATGCAATCAATAAAAATTTAAATAGTGTTCTTAATTAATATAATTCAATTACAATACATGTATAGTCCATATAAATTGCACAAATGCTCAACATAAACTACTAAAGGCCCAAGCTCATAGGAAAACTTGGGTGTTACAAAAGGGAGTGTCAAAAAGCATCCTAAGCTAAGTTTTAGAGCCTAATGACAACCATCTAGTTGTAATTTTCTAAGGGCTTTGCTACTATAACTCATCTCCCTTATTCAACTAAACTTGGCTTTGTTTTATAGGTTTGAGAGCATCTTAGGATCATGGGGAATGGAACAAGCTAATCACTGAGATGGTGCTAGAGGTACACATCCCATTGTCTCCACTATGCCTTATTTTTAATGTGCAATTGTTGTCTTATGCACCCACTTCCTAATGCTACTTGATTCAAAAGGAGCCACTTGTCTTTAATGGCCGATCATTATCCCATGTGCCTACTTACCGATGCTACTTGATTTTAAAGGAGTTGCTTGTATTTATTGATTGATCATTATTTCATGTGCCCACTTCTTGATGCTAATTGGATTTGTTTAGCTGCTAGATAGTTGGTGCCACTAGAAGTTAAAATAACAATCATCCTCCATGATTTCCTCATGCCTAGATGTTTGTTGAATTGGCATGGATCCACTACTTAGAATGAAAAGGGGCCCAAAATAAAGGCTAAGTTTTGGCCACAGGTTTAAAAAATTCATTTTATGACATCTCATGATAAAATAAGTTATATCATAAAATGTATAATGAATTAAACCTTAAAACCAATTAATTATAAGTAGTCAAGTCAACATATTAAAATTCCCATAAATGTTTTGAAGTCTAATATGAGACCATGACATCTTAATTCACTATCCAAGGTTAGAGACCTTTCCCATATCACATAAAATAACACCAGTATTAAGGAGCTCAAGAACATATAAGATCATATACAAAATTTGAGGTAAAGATCACATTTAGGTTTTTGGGTGTTATGAATATATAATGTGATCATGTTAGTAATGTGATCACATTAGTAACTAATAGGATCAAATTACTAATGTGATTAATAATGCAATCATGTTAATAATATGATCATGTTATTAACATGATCTCACTATTTGAATTTGAATTTAAAAACCATGCCTTTTGGCTCATGAATGGATTGGATTCTCGAGTCAAAGGCTTGGACCTATCAATCTACAGTTGAGTTTGAGAGTTATGATAAAAAAATAACAAAATTCAAATTTGATCACCAAATACACTAAATATTTCAATGGTAGAATTCAAAAAATTAATACCATCATGACAAGCATGCTCTCCTCTTTCTAAAAATATGATTTTTATAATTTTTCGACTAATTTAAGGTTTCAAACTATGTTGATTTCTAACTATATATTTTTTATGCCACTACATGCCACAAATATACATGTTCATGTAATTTGTTTTTCATTGATCCATGTGCAAAAAAAGTCAGATGGTCACAAAATAGGCCTAATTCTACACACATTTTAAAAAATTGATTTTTATTTTTTTAATGGTAGTTAGACACACCATACAGATGACTATCCATGTTTTTATAAATTTTATAGATCTATTTACTTGAAAAATTCATAAAAAAGGATTCATTGAAAAAATATAAAAAAATATAGGTCACAAAATATAATATCTTATCTAAATTTTCCCTAAAGGGTTTCAAATAATATTAAACGCTGCTTAAAAATGGTGCTTTGCATGGCCATCTATCTACTGTGTTTTCTTATAAAAATAGGAGTTCCTCTTAAAATTTTAGATGTTTTACCTAGTTATACTTAACCATTTAAAAAAAATAGTGTTTTGGAAACTAGACTCAAAATTTTACATTTCCTATTCTTACACCATCTTCAAATTTAGAGTGTAGATATCCCAAATTATCTATAGAAGTTCAAATTTCTAAAATTTCAAGAAAATCATGTCCATGGGTAGACCACTTATTATCCCCCAACTTTGTGCACTTACCCAAAATGTGTGGTATAAATATAAGTCTAAATATTCTCATTCATCATGTAGAAAATACCAAGTAAACAATTACTAAATATAAATCAATCAAATACACAACTAAGCTAGTTTACCTTATTTTTCCCTATTTTCATATCAAGCATAGGAGTAGTCATATTACAGGTTTGAAGAATTCAAATAACATATCATGAGTGATATTTTTAAAAGTACAATATATATCATTGCATTCATCATCATATATTATATTTCACCCTTGTGCACACACTTTCCCACACATAGGAGATAAATACATAAGCTTGAAGTTCTCCTTGGAGTATTGGTTATATAGGTAGAACCCATTAATAGAGGGGTATTTAGGGTCAACTCAACAACATGAGCCCACTAACCCATTTTTATAAAAGGTAAGGGTTACCAACTTGTCCCACCACCTATTAATATACAACATATTCCTCCCAAGCCTAAACTAGTGATTAAAATTAAAGTATATAATCTTGTCAATCAACTAAGAAATACGCATTCTAATATTTCAAACCTTAAGGTTTTAAAACAATATACTATATATAAGGATATATTTTATGAAACATTATGTGAAACACATGTACCAAGTGATATAGAACCAACTTAATTTACATACATCATGCAAGATCTCAAAAATAATGTAAATATCATTACCTTTGATCTAAAATATTTACCATAAAAAGATATTATTAACCAAGGCTTACCTTTATTCATAAAATTGAGTATGCATAACAAGGGAATCAAAAGGGTTCTAGTTGATAACTGACATGCTCTAGATATTTTTGGCATATAATTATTAACTATCATGGGTATTAGTAATAATATTATTAAAAAAATTAGACACACATGTCAAATGATTTGGTAATTCATATAGCCCTCCATTTGGCCAAATCACATTAGATCTAAAATTGGCATGAAAAATAGTTCCAACTATATTCTAACTAATGTCTCAATCATTACATTATAACTTACTCTTGGTTGGACCTTAGATACACACAACGTAGGTCATCCCATATGCATTACATTGATGTGTCAAATTCACACATGATGGAACCTTATTGACATTTCTTATTGATGATGGACCTTTCATATTTGTAAAATGTTACACTTTGACACATGAGAGGTTCCAAAACTCATACCACCAAAGCAATAAATTTCACTTGAAATAATACCAACCTATGAGATGGATGAATCAAGAAAAGTAACTCATTTACCATGATATGATTACAAGACACTAGTTATTGACGTGCACATGAATAGACAATTAGAACAAAAACCATTATGAAAAGAGCTAATAATACCAAAACTATAGGAAAATTCAACATTTATATTTGTTTATTTATTAATACTAATCAACAAGATGATAAAGTTTTAGATTATTGATATTTATGATGAAATTTTGCATGTTATGACCAATAAAAAATTACAAAAACTAAATTTTGACTTGATCAATCGTCTTTCACATAACCTATTCATACCTATAGGTTTTGGTACATACAAGTTAGATTCATCACCAGAGGATACAAAGGAAAATTTAGATAAGGTCAAGGAAAAATTATTGGATGGACATGTAAATATTTGTTATTCAATCCATCCCTCTTAGATGTAAACATTAAATCAACCTTACAAGGGACAAAATACAACTTTGTCATGTTAATAATGAGGAAACTTCACATAAGTATCCATAATAGATTTTATAGATAAAAATAATACAAGATGCATGAAATATAATACTTTACATGTTACTTGAGCATAGGATGATATCTTTAACTCCTAACAAACATAAATTAGTTAACAGACTCATTCCTAAATAGGGGTCACCATATTGTAACTATAATTAGATAACTGGCTATAATACAAATTAACGTGAGGCACTCAAAAATGAAAATTATAAATACATAGATGAAGGACCTATAATTTTAGTCATATAAAATGTCACTTGAGTGCAATGAGTGTTACTTAAGACCACCCATACCTAGCTTATCCCTAGTCCTATCTTAGGGCCTCTTTCAACATTATTCCAATTTTTATGTGAACCTTTACACAACCCTAAACATCTAAAAATCAGCCCCATACCCTCCCCTAGGGATCTAGCTCCTATTTCCTCAGGTTTTTCCACTTAGACACTAGCATTATGCTTTGGACACTATCACCCCGCACTAGTTTCCAACTATCAATGCTAATGTCCCTTTCCTAATTTTAACCCAATGAATATATTTTCAATTCCTAAGATACTTATGGTTCTCTTAGACTTATTTCAAACCTTACACAAGCACCATATTAGTATATATACATGAATTCTAACCCTATATCCACTAATTGGAAATCAAATTAAAATTACACAAACAAGCTTAGAATAAGTTGTGAACAATCAAGGTTATTGATCCCTATTCTACCCTACTTTTACATATAGTCATGTACAACCATCCCAAGCTTAGAATACATAGATTTATAGTTTTAATACTAATTTAAAGTGTTCAAGTCAACACTCATACTAGCATTCACTTGCATTTGCACCAAGTACTTAGGTGGGAGAACTAAATCAGGTCTGATCCCTCTATAGAGTATTGGTATGTAGGCAACTCTCAACACAAAAGGGTGTTGAAGATGTCCATCATACCTAGATAACATCACATTTTTTATACTTGTGCCACTTAAATACCCTAAAAACATGGAGGTCTAGTTTTTTATCCTAAATTAGTCAAAGACAGTGCATAAATAGTGAAATAGAGCTCATCTACATAGGTACAAGAAGGTCAGACTTAGCCATAGGTGAACCTAAAATATCAAGAAATTACTACACAAAGTAAATTAGTGTTAAAATTAGGACACTAGTGCCCCAAAATTACTATCCAAGGTATAGTTTTTTTGTCTATGAGGATTTCTAACACCTGGACCCTATTGATAACACTTGGATCTACTCCCGCACTAATTTTCATCCTCTAGATCATTTGTCTCATTTAGTTTCTAGCTAAATATTTATTTATGTCATTAATTATTATTTTTAGAAATATCAGATTAGGTTAATTCTTTCACAAATTAGTGACTATATTTATTCCATATTTCTACCTTTATTCATTATAGTTAGACCCTTTAACAACCTAGGTCTTACACTCATTAAACCCTTAAAATTTAAATCATTTGGTGAAGCTAACTTACTTTGAATAATTCCCAAACCCTAGCCATAAATGTTATTAGGGATTATATCATTTTGTTTTCTATTTTTTGTGGTTGTGCTAGGGTTTTCAGACCTGATATATTCTACCCTATCAACCCTCTTCTAAGTTTCTTTACCAAATTTTGTGGATAAATAATATTCTTTTCCTCCTCATCATCTCCAAGAGGGTGATATCTATTTTCCATCTAACTAGGACCATGATATCACTCTTCCAAGAGGTGAGGTAGCCTATACTAATATTTAAAATGTCTATAAATATCCTATCCATGCCACCACATCTTACTTACAAGGTGTGTGCCTACATGTTCAATAAGAAGTAACTAGGGTTTGCACTTGTGAGAATTTATGTGATCAAATTATTAGTATGAGAAAAATAATTACATAATTAAAAAATAGAATCAACTATATATGAAAATATTAAAACATTTGAAAATTATATTACAAGACAAAATCCTCTAGGGCATACTAGTGTTAATCATGTATATGCAACTTTACCTAGTTAATTTTTGGCAAGTAATGTTACACATAAAAATAAGAAATCACCACAAAGTGAATCTACAACTAATGATTTGAAAGGTATTAAAAGATAAAATATACGTTCAAGTGAGTTTTTAAGGCAAATGATCAAAGATAATTTGATCAACCTACCTCCTCTACATCTAGTGAGATCCAAATATCATTGTGCATATCACTGAATTCATGGGCACCAAACTGATTCATGTTTAGCATTGAAAAGTAAAATAAAATAGGTAATTGATATAGATGACTCAAACCATGACACATTATCTAAACAAAATACAATGAGACATGTAAAAATTAAAAGAGGGACAAAGTTAGACATAGTACAAAAGTGGTTACCAAGCATAACTCAAAACAATAAAAGGTTCACAAAGCAAAATCAAAGTAAGAAATAATACAAAAATCATAGGTAAAATAAGTGAAGGATGAAAATATACTTCTCCAAAATGAGGCTCAACTTTCAAAGAAATATGATTTTGGTAAAAAATATCTGCAACAATATAATTATCACAATCAAGGTTCAGGCAAGTAGGCCCAAGGAATCACTATTCTTATTTTAGTAATTGATAATGTTGGTCAACAAGGTTTGGTATATATTAAACATCCTAAGGAAAATAATTCAAAAACATACTTTTTCAAGGAAAAAGATCAAGATACATAGGTTATATCACAAAAATCATAAGAGCAAGAGTTATCACAAAGATAAAATCATGCTAAGCCAACATCCATTCTTAAAAGAGGGTTTCTAACAATAGAGTCTTCAAAGTAAGCTATAACTACAATGTATATATTTTCAAATGGAAATATCCTAATTAATAATCTATACATTTCTCATCAAAATGAAGAAGATGATTGGAACAACCTAGATTATTATGATATAGATTACTCAGAAAATGAAGATGTCACCTATGTTACATAGAGGCATCCCATTGATGACATGTGGGGTTTATAGAACCATTCCTTATGAACATATATTCTTATCCATATCACTAACCCTATACACATTTTCATCCATTTATAGTTTACTTATACATAGATTCATTTATCATGCTTCTTGTACATAGTTTCCTTTATCTTCTTCCTTATACATAGTTTCACTTTAATAATTGATTTTACATATCTTATATACTCAAAAAATAAAAAATCAATATAATATGTTCAAAATAAAAAAAATCAAGTATTAATCAATAAATATAAAAATTAAATTGTATACATTTCTATGTTTAAATTCTTTATAATGTATAGGTACTACATATGCTAACTATCTTAGTATAGTCAGTTTTATCATACATACATGCTTCACTTATTCTTATCGAGTGTTCATAGATTCTTACAAGACTCATGTCCAGAACACAAATCTAGATTTGATAATATCTACCCACTAGAGGTAGCTACATAGATTCATCATTAATACATTCAACCATTGGGGGAATCACATACAAAGATTCTAGTTTGCTAGGTTACATATTTATATACTCTATATCACATATTTAGCATTGATTACATCTTGATATTGATCATCCCATAATAATCATATTTTTTACCAACTACTACCATAGACTCAGTTTATGTATATATTTTATCTTATAAATTTTTATACCACATGTTCATGTGTATTTTCCTAACTAGCTTTCTTAGTTTAGACTTGATTGTGTATTTTTGCTTCTACATCTATTTAAGGGAATTTGAATATGCCATTATTCTATGGCTCTAAGACACTTCCTTTCATTATGTGTATGCTTTGGACATGTGCCCATATATTGTGTGTGCCTTTTTTATTGTGTATGAAAACATTTGAATATGTCATTCCATGTGGATATAAGAAAACCTATTTTATTTTTGCATATGTGTAAATTTGAGCATGTCCTTGTATGTATTACTTTTTATACTTAGTGACATGTGCCAATGTCCCTTATATTTTTACCCCTTCACCTAATTTATGTGCCTCATGTTTGTATATATACTTTCATGTTTGCATGATGGCCATGACACTTGTCTCTTGCTTATTTATTTCACACCCTATTTTAGATTCCATGAGTGACCTCATGCATCTCCCCCTTCCTCTTTGGGATCCTTGATAGACATCATCCCATCCCCTAGGTACTTACTCACATTATTACTTAGATTATGTAGTTCATACACATGCTTCCATTATTATATCTATCTTGATAACCTTTTGAATGTTAGATCTAACATACATCATACATTACAAATTTATGCTCAGATTATCTTAAATTCTAATGTCATGCATATGCATTAGATTGGTTTACTATGCAATCATATGCTTTCAACATAACATACATTACTTAAATCTTTTATTTTGAGTATAGTTATTACGTAGGTAAAATAACTCCCCCTAAAAAGATGGGGAATTAATGGGGGTTTATCACATAGATCAGTCCATCTAGTGCACTTGGATTATAGTTTTCAACATGTAGGCATAGAATTAAAGAGCACATGATCATGCAAACACACATAAATGTAGTCAGACAAAGATTGGTTTTAGTTTACATGAAAAAACAAATGACATTAGTACTAAAATTAAGACACTATCACCCCAATGCTACTTTCCAAGGTAAAATGAAACTATCTAGTAGCCCAAAAATAGGAAAAATCTATTTTTGATAGATTGACATATCAATTTTAGCTTAAATTTACATAGTTTCAGTCACATGTTATCATATTTGAGTAGTTCATGCTTAGTTATACATATAATCATTCCAAGTTTTGATCATATTGGGGCATCATGTATGGCATGATCAATCCTATTTTAGTTTTATATACACATACATAGATTGATATAACTCAGTTGAGAATCCATATGCATAGATATTGAAAATAGGGGCATGTGCATGACACATTATTTCCACATGATCATTTTTACACCAAATTATCTCAGATAGAGTGGAAAAATCCATGTCATTCTCTATGTGTTATAATTTAAATAGAATTTACACCAATTATCACACCATATTAATGCCTTAATCTTTCTATAGTAGTTGGCATTTCTACATAGTCATTAAGCTACATTCTTGAGTACTTGAGTAACCTCATGGTCATTTTTCATTTTAGAGTTTCAAAATGGCCATAAGGCCATCCTAAATAGTTATAACTACATTTCATAGTTTCAATTATAGATGCATCTACTACATATGAGTAGGCAATGATGGAGTCATAGCCTATTTTGAGTTATTGAACCACCTACATATGAAGGTTGGACAAGCCATCAGTACAATCCAAGCTATTCACAATATGAGATCCACTGAGTTGGGGTGGGCAATTATGGAGTCAAAAATAGATTAAGTTCTTGATCCACCCACATATGAGGATTGAATAAACCATCAACATAGTCTAATCTATTCACCACTTGATCACTATCTACATGCATGCACATAGGATGTCTCAAGGTTTTTACATTGGTTCACATATGAAATAAGGTGTATTAATTCCTTTCCTCTCTTTATCTCTTATCTATTTACTCAATTTTATCTTTGATTTTTATATCTCTTAGTTAAGGCCTAATTCATCCATGTTTCATTTTTAGGATACATAATGTAACACACTTCACACACTTAGACCCAGAGTCATGGGTTTCACCCTAAAATTAATTATAAGTATGCTTCTTTTTACTTGGGGGGGATATAGTCATATAAAATGTCACTTGAGTGCAATGAGTGTTACTTAAGACTACCCATCCTTAGTTTAGACCTAGACCTATCTTAGGGCATCTTTCGACACTTATCTAGATTTCATGCAAACCTTTATAGATCCTTAAACATCTTGAAATTAGTCACAGATCATCTCCTAGGGATCTAGGCTCCTAGTGCCATAGGTTTTACCGCTTGGACACTAGCATTGTGCTTTGGACACTAGTGCCCCACACTAGTATCCCACTTTTAGCATTATTGTCCCTTCCCTAATTTCAACCCTATCCTATATATTTTTAATTCATAAGACACCTACGGTTTGCCTAGACCTATTTCAAACCATCTAAAAGCACTAGATTAATATATACATGAATTTTATCCCTTTATCTATTAGATGGAAATCAAATGAAAATTACACAAACAAGCTTATAATAAGCTATGCATAATCAAGGTTATTGTTCCTTATTCTTCCCTACTTATATTTATAGTCATTTACAAAAATATCAAGACTAGAATACACATATTTATAGTCTCAATCCTCATTTAAATCACTCATGTCAACACTTATACTATTATTTACTTACACTTACCCCAAACACTTAGGTGGGAAAACTACATCGAGTTTGATCCCTCCTCGAAGTATTAATATGTAGGCAAATCTCAACATAATGAGATTTTGATTATGTCTATCCTACCTAACTAACATCACACTTTTGATACTTGTTCCACTTAAATACCCTAACACCATGGAGGTCTAGGGTTTACTCCTAAATAATTCAAAAAAATGCACAAATAGTGAATCAGAGCCCATCTACACAAGTACAGGCAAGTTAGACTCAAATAAAGATGCACTCAAAATATTAGATAGTTCTTATACATAGGACATTAGAATTAAAATAAGGACACTATCACAATAATGTTATTATCTATGGTACAAAACTATTATTTAGGAGGGTTTATGACACTTGGACCCTATGTACGACACTCAGATTTACTCCCATGCTATTTTTTTGATTTAATATCATCTATCTCAGTTAGTTTCTAGCTAATTACTTATTTGTGTCATTCATTTATATTTTTATAAATATCAAATTAGGCTAATTATTACATAAATTTATGGTTATATTTATTGTATATTTCTACCTTGATTTGCTTTACTCAAACCCTTAAAAGTTAAATCAATAATCATCATAACTAAAAAAAGCTTCAATTTATGATATTTCAAAATTAAAAAAGTGCAATGAATCATACTTATAAATGTCCCCTCCTTGGAGATCTAGTTGTTGATGTAGAAACTGATGGCATCTATTTTCCACATCTCAAGTTTCATATGCACAATTGGGATAAAATTATTAGCACCACATTTTTCCAGCATTTAGGGCATAATATTTATGATTTACATTGGTTTCCACTACTAATAGAATCTTTGTGCCACACCATAATACCCATAGCATGTGTACCCAAGGTTGTTTATACTATCATCAAAGTTGTGAAATCCAAAACCAAAATTCACTTGTCATCTTGGTCAGTATTGGTTGTCCATGATGAATGCAATGATGAATACTACAAACATGTGCCTCACTTTATAATTCAAAGACAATGAATTTTTTTCCATATAATGGATACATTGGTAGGCCTGTAGCAATAGTTGTTGGAACTAACTAACTAGAAAACATTGAAACATTAGCAATGGAAAATCATAAATAATGGTGGAAAGAAAAAGGGTCATGAGGACCACTAGATAGTCCTTTATATTTAAATTGGGAGGAATTATATCCTTTGATTCTAATTGTAATATAAAATTACAAAATATTATGAACAAATCAAATAATCTATAAATCCAAAAACAAATAGAATACTCAAAAAAGTATAAAAATAATTCAAAAATACAAAATAATTTAGCTTTCCCATATTTTATTAGTTCCTTCACATTTATGTTATTTTATTTATTTTAGTAAATATAATATCATTACATTATTATATACGCATATGTTTCACATCTAATTGAGTGTGATACAGGCATACCTAGGTAATTGATTTATGCACTTCTAGATGTTAGACCTCTCTTGTACCCATGTCTTATAGTACATTAGGGTAATCTATCTTCTTTTATCATAATTGATATATATTACATATCATTTAAGATTATTTCTACATTATCATGTTTGACCTTACTTATTAACACTTACACATGTCTATATCCATACTCATATCTTTCATAGTGTACTTTATATGCTATGTTACATAACAATTTTTTATAACTATAATCACTTAAAAGTAGTATTTGGATGCTAAGAGTGTTGTTTGAGATAGCCTATGCCTAACTTAGCCCTATACCTATCCTAGATCCTTTATCACATTTTCCATCCACTATGCACACCATAAACATCTTCTATTAGCTCAAACATAGTCCTAGAATAGCTTTCTTAGATCCCAACATAGTGTGCCCAACCGTTTGCTGGCTAGACACTAGTGCCACATTAAGGACACTAAAGCCACATGATGCTAGTGTTCCCAACTTGGTGCTAGTTTCCCTTTCCTAAACTCTCCCAAATGGATATATTTTCAAATGTGTACCCCTCTTAGTATTTTCTTAAGTACTATTATCCACAAAAGCTATGAATCTATATAAATATAAGACTATTTGACCTCTATCCACTAGATGGAAAATTTATGTAAAAACCTATCTAAATAAGAAACAAGTGGGAAAAAATTAAGGTATTTGATCCCTGTTCCACCCAAATTCTACATACTACCATCTATAGCTACACTAAGCCCATATTTCAAAGACTTCAAATATCAAGCACCCTTAAGGAATTCAAGACCACTCTCATTCTAGTATTCACTTGTGCTTAAACCAAACACTATGTGGGAGAAATAAATCAGGCTTGATACTTCACTGGAGTATTGGTATATAGGCAACTCTCTTCATAATAGGGTGTTGAGGATGTCTAACCTATCCTAATAATGAACACACATTTTTATCTTATGCCATACTTGCAAGGATGATTAGGGTTTGTACACTAATTCAGATTTTCTAGGCATAATGCATAGTTCTAAATTTCATGTGCACAAAAACAAAACCTAGAAACATAGGCATAGGTGATTATAAAAAATATAAACAATTCTATAGAGAGGACACTAGTGCCATTTTTAAGACATTATAGTAATATAGCACTACTTTCTAGGTGGGGCACTATTTTTTAGTGAGCAGTTAGATCTAAGGACCCTATTGAAAACACTTAGACTTGTTAAGAACCTAGTTCTTTTATGACTATCACTTTCTTGTAAGTATCTATTTATGTATATTTATTACTATTTTTATAAATTTAAAATAAGTCAAAATACATAACAAATTGTGGTTAATTATTGAATAGTATTTAACTGATTTATACATCTCATCCATTTAATCTAACTTCGGAATTACTTATGGAAAATGAAAAAAAGGTTAAATCATTTGGTGAACCTGACTTACTTCAAATATTGCTTCAAACCCTAGTTTGCATTAATCCAAATTTTTATGCAATAAATTAGGGCTACATGCTTCTAATTTTCTAATTTTTTTAAACAACCTAACTAATTAAATCAATTTCATATTAGGGTTTCAATTTATTTAAATCAAATTTAATTTTTTATAAAATAACCTTAGTTCAACAAAACCCTAACCCTATACACACTTAGGGTTTGTATCCTTTTCCTATTTATACTTAGATTTAAGATCCATATATCTTCTAATTTATATTTCATATAATCATGATCATAATGATAGAAAAAATAATTAGTTTTTGTTGCAAAGTTTAATACTTCACTTGTATGCTTGTTCCCTTTAATTTGGAATGAACTCAAAAAATACATAAACACATGTATAGATGATGTTTTATATCAATTTTAATATATGTCATATCTCATAACATGTCTATTTTTTTCTATGTGGAATTCTGTTAAAAATCAAACCCATACACATATAGATGATTTAACACATAAGCTAATAACTATGTTTCAAGTTTCAATGTCGTATCTTATGCACAGCAAAGAATCTCCTTCTCATCCTCATATCCATTATGGTGATAGATAATTTACATATAACCATGTACATGCTATCATTCCTCCATGAGATGAATTAACCTATACCAATGTTGCTAATCCCCATATTTAACCTATTCACACCTCTTCCCTATAGGGTGTGTGCTTACATGTTTCAATAGAAACAACTAGGGATTGCACTTGTAAGACTCTATGTGATGAAATTATTATTACAATCAAGATGATTGTAGGTTTAAAAAATTAGAATCAACTATTACGTGAAAATATTAAAACATTGGAAAATCAATTTACAAAATAAATGCCTTTAAGGAATAATAGTGTAAATCATGTAGATGCATCATTACCTAGTAAATTTATGGAAAAAAATGTTACATATACAAATCATAAATCACAACAAGGTACATATATAACTATTTATTCAAAAATAATTCAAAGATAAAATAAGAATTCAAGTGAGATACTAAGGGAAATGATTAAAGCTAAGTTGATCAATTTACCTCCTCTACACCCAATGAGGAGATCCATATTTTTTTTCATATCATAAAATTCATGAGCGCCACACCTATTTATGTTTAGCATTGAATATAAAAATACAAAAGATAATGGATACTGATAACTCACACAGTGACACATCATCCATACAACATGCAATGGAACATATACCAATTCAAAAAGGGTCAAATTTGTAAATAGTACAAAAATGGTTACCAAAGAAAAACTTCAAACAACCCAAGGTTCATAAACATAATCAAATCAAGAAATAGTACAAAAAGCATAGACAAATCAAGAAAATATACCTCTCCAAAATGAGGCTTAATGTTGAGTATGGTATAATTTTGGTCACAAATATCTACAAAAATTTGATTATCGTGGTCAAGATTTGGGTGAGTAGGCCCAAAGCATCACTACTCCTATTCTAGTAGTTGATAATATTTCTCAATAGGGTTTGGGATTTATTGAAAATATTAAGGCACATCAGTCACATATATATTTTATCAAGGCACAACATCCAGATACACAAGACATGTTATAGAAAGAGAAATATCTTAAGTTGTAAATTCAAAATCATGCTACACAAACAATCATTCTTAAAATATGTTTTTTTATAAAAAGAGCCTCCACAACACCATATGTCTAAAATAATAAAAGTTTCAAAGGGAAAAATAACAATCAATTTGCCAAATCACAACTCAAAAAGGTCAAATCTATAGTATAAGGCAATTATATCAAGCATTCTAGGTTATCATAAATTCAATGATGACTAATACTCAAATTCCTACTGCAATAACATTTAAATACAACATAACATTAACACTACATGAGAGATAGCCATTATTATTTTTGACACAAGCCACAATGATAGTGAGTCTCTCATGAGACTCCTCAGTTATTATGGTTCCTACTCTTTCTACATACTTCCTTCTCTCTTGTTCCTTGTACATAGTTTATTTTTCATTTGCTTGTACATTGCTTATATATATAAAATAAAAAAATAATATAATATATTAAAATACAAAAAATATTAAAATATTACTCATAAAACACAAAATATACATATTGTATGCATTGCTATGTTTACATTTCTTCTACTTTTTAGATATTACATATTGATAGCTATCTTAGTATAGTGGGTTTTATCATACATATATGCTTAAATTTTAATTGTTGAGTGCTTATAGAATACATATAGGACATTGGTCCACTACACTAATATAGACTTTCTATCATCTACCCACTAGGGGAATATACATTGATCCAAGTTTATTCATTTGATATGTTCATTCACTCGGGGGAATCTCATACATAGTTTCTTTTACCAAGTTTTATCCTTAAATTCTATACATTCCAATTTATGCATTGATATATATTTCTATTGATCATTGCTATAAATTACTTAAATTTTTGTCTTACTATCACTAGTTAGACTCAGCATATATACATCTTAGCATTTGCACATATTTTTACTACATAGTTATATATGCTTTCATTTCTAGCTTTCCTAGTCTAGGCTTAATTTTGTTTCCTATACTTCTTCCAATTCATGGGAATTTAAATATGACATTAATATTTGGATCTATGAAAATTTTATGTGTTTATGCCTTGGACATGTGCCCATGTACCTTGTGTGTGCTTTCCTGATTATATATGCAGACATTTTAACATGTCCTTTTATGTGTCTCTAAGCCAAATTACTTATTGATTGTGTATGTGGAAATTTGAACATGTCCTTGTATGTCTTCCATTATAAAATTTAGTGGCATGCGCCCATCTCCCTTGTATTGTGGACCCTTTTCCTACTTTTGTGTGCCTCATGTATTTTGCATGTATGCTTCCTTATATGTGTCTTCACCATGACACTTATATTTGTTTGTTATATAGACATCAATTCTCAATGCCATGAGGGACCTCATGCATTTACACTTCTTACTTGGGTGTTTTTATGGACATCATGACCCATACCCATAGGTAGCTACTCAACTTTACTATTATACACATTGATTACATATATCTTAACACCCTTGTGCAATGCTAGATTACAACATACATCTTAAATTACCTACTTATGCTTAGATTATTTTACATTTAGATGTTATTTTTGTACATTGAATTATAATATCATACATATGATCTACCTAACAAATTTTATAAAGATACTTAGTTTGAATATAGCTCTTACATAGGTTCCATAATTACCCTAAAAAAAGGGGGCATTCATAAGGGTTCGTCATATAGATCGAGATCCTACTTTGCTATTAATAGATTATTTTTAACACACATGATTATTTTAAAAAAATAGACATAATTCAAACATAGGAAAAAATAGGGACTCAAAAATTAGTTCAATTACCTAGATTTTAAACTAGACATAAATTATCACCCAGATTGAGACACTAGCACCATAATTTAATATTGTCCACTATATGGTGATACTATCTAGTATCCCTAGATTCAGAGTAGTCCAAATTAGTCATAATAGTACACTAGGTATAATTCATATTTACAAGTAGGTATAATCATAGGTTTGACGGTTATGTTTAAATTTTTCTTAGATACACTCATGTTAGCTCAAATTCATACTAGTTGCTTAGATTTGGGGGAATTATGCAAAGCATGATTACTCCCACATTAAATTCAGTTACACAAATACATTATTACATATTCAATTCAAAATTAGTAAACTTAGATATCATATTTGGGGCATGTGCATGGCACATAGTTTTCATATGCTTAGTTACACACAAATTGATCAAATGTAATGGAAAAATCCATGTCATTCTCTACGAGAGTATACACTTGATATCACATTATAGGTTATTTAAAATTTAATTCCTTATTCCATATGTATTGGTTGTCATTATCAAGTGGCTTAGAGCTACTTGATGTACCTATGTGGCTATGAAGCTAACATACCCAGTTAGATACTTTCAACACTTTGTGTAGTTTAGTTTTAGATGCATCTACTTCACATAGGTGGGTAATGATGGAGTCATAGCCTACTTGAGTTATTTATCCACCCACATGAGAGGGTTAGACACACTTAAATTATTATCCAAGTTATTCATAAATTATGATCCATTGAGCAGGGGTAGGTAATGACGGAGTCAAAACTAGATTAAGTTCTTAATCCACCCACTTATGAGGATTGAGCAAGCTATCATCTCAATCCAAGATATTCAATGATTTGATCACTATGTACACTCACACACATAGGTTATCACTAGGTTAATGCATTATTTCATGTACCCAATGAGGTGTATTCATTTATTTCCTTTTTCCTATATCGTAACTCTAGTTTACTTAGTTACTTTATTCAACATAGTCTTTTACTTTTGATAATCTTTTAAGGATTGATTTTTTCATGTTTCATTGTAGGTCATTATTTTAGATCACGTTTCACATACATAGTCCCAGATTCGCATACTCAGACTCAACTACATGAGATTCAATTCCTAGAGAAGTCTAGGTATGCTTATTTTTCCTTTATACTATTCATTTCACTTTGTTGCATTTCTAGCATAAAAGGGGGGCAGGGGGTGGTGGTAAATTTAATCAAGTAAAATTGGTATTTGGATGTTAAGAGTGTTACTTGAGATAGCCTATACCTAGTTAAGCCTTAGACCTATCCTATATAATTATCACACTTTTCCATCCATTGTGAAGAACACGAACATCTTTTGTCAACTCAAACATAGTCGCAAAATAGATTTCCTAGATCCCAAACTAGTGTGCCCAATAGTCTACCAGTTAGACACTAGTACCACATTAAGGCCACTAGAGCCACACATTACTAGTGTCCCCAACTTAGTGCTAGTGTCACTTTCCCTAACTCTCTCAAATGAATATATTTTTAAATGGTTCCCCTACTAATTTAGGCCTAAGTACATTTTATTATCCACAAAAGCTACACATCTCTATAAATACAAGACTATTTGACCTATATTTACTAAATAGAAAATAGATGCAAAATCCTATCCAAATAAGAAACAAGTTGAACAAAATTAAGGTATTTGATCCCTATTCTTCCTTACTTCTGCATGATACCATTTCTAGTTGTCATAATCCTATATTTAAAAGATTTCAAATCTCAAGCACACTCAAGGCATTCAAGACCACTCTCATTCTATCATTCACTTGCACTTGTACCAAGCACTATGTGGGAGAACTACATTGGACTTGATACCTCTTCAGAGTTTTGGTATGTAGGAAACTCTCTTCAAAGTGGGGTTTTGAGGATGTCCAACCTATCCTACTAATGAACACACATTTTTAGCTCATGTCATACTTCAAAGTAAGATTAGGGTTTGCACACTAAATCATATTTTCTACACATAATATATAGCTATATATTTCATGCATGCAAGAATATTACCTATAAACATAGGTGTAGGTGCTCCCAAAATATATGAGAAATCTTGCAAAGAGGCCACTAGCACCATTTTGAGGACACTATAGTAGTGTAGCACTATTTTTATGGTGGGATACTACTATCGAGTAATTAATTAGACCTAAGGACCCTATTTATGACACTCAAACCTATCCACAACCAAGTTTTTAGAACCTAAATCTTTTGTGATAGTCACTTTTTAGATAAGTCTCTATTTATGCATATTTCTTAATATTTTTAGCAAGTCAAAATAAGTCAAAACCCATAACAAATTAGTTGTTAACTATTTCATATTATTTAACTAATTTATACATCTCATATCTTTACTCTAACTTAGGAATTACTTGTGTAAAACCCAAAAAAGGTTAAATTAATAACACATATATGTGGCTACTAGTATAATATACTTATGTTGGTTGC
This sequence comes from Torreya grandis, assembly GCA_037957365.1. Lineage (NCBI taxonomy): Eukaryota > Viridiplantae > Streptophyta > Pinopsida > Cupressales > Taxaceae > Torreya > Torreya grandis. The sequence continues at coordinate 446,090 of JARHVA010003685.1, read as the reverse complement.
TTATGCTTACTATATTTTTTAATTACTTAAGTGTATTTCATTTCTTATTATTATCTTTCTTGTGGAATATTTGAATATGTTATTTGTTTATTGGCCCTTGTTCCATTATATTTTGTTTGGACATTTGAACATGTCATTATATATTGATTGGACATTTAAATATTGCATCCCCTTTGATTGTGTGGCATTTAAACATTCCCTTTGTATGAGGTATTATTAGACCATTTATTTTCATTAAATTAAGTGATCTTGTGTGTGTGTTTTATTTTTTGTTGAGATTGTATTGTTACCCTATATAAATTTCATGAATTATATAATGCATCTTAGGAATTAATGTGATCAGATACTATGAGATTAATTGATATATCTACTTTAAAATGTCACCCCTATATGTTACATGACTCATATATAGATTATACAACTACATTATCATTTTGAGTTAAGGTACCCATAAATTTCCATCTCCCTCACTTCAAAAGGGGGTGAATATTAGTGGGGGGCATGCCATACAAACATGACATCCACATTTTTCATAGTTTACATATTTAATTAGGGGTATGTAATAAAGGCATGACCTCCACACTTATAAACCTTCATAGTTTCCATATTTTAGTGGGGGCATGTCATAAAAACATGAATTCCAAACATACACTTTCTTAATATATCCATATTCCAATTGGACCATGTCATAAACACATGACCTCCACACTTGTACAAATTTGAGTTCAGTTCCATGATTCAAAAATACACTTGGGTTAGAATCATATACATTGCATTGATTTTCATAGATTTGAAACATCATTTTTGTGTTTATGATACATATAATCTAATTCAAACATATTAGAGGTGCATATGCCATTCTATGACACTAAAAATTACAAAATTTATTGATAATACTACTTACCAAGATACACTGATTGCAATAGGATGTACTATTATAGAGTCTTTTATACTACAATAGTGGGTTCACTTTATAGGTTGAAGTGATTAAATAATTCAACCTCAAAAATTTATATATTGGATTGATTAAATCATCCAATCTCACCATATTTATAACACAAATTTATTATATCACTCATCTATCATTATATCTCAATTACAAAACTCAAGTGTGAATATATATATATATTCACACTTGAGTTTTGTAATTGAGATATAATGATAGCAATGGTTGTGTTACAATTCATCTTACACTAGATTAGGGGCATAATATATTCTAATCTCCCTCTTCAAATATCCAAGGTTTAGTTTTGAATATTTACCAACTCTAATGCTTCATAAAGAATCATCATAACCAAGTTAAAGAAGAAAGAGGCAACATGGTTTCATCAACACATAGGTGTACTCCTTCTTTGCTCTTTATTTTCAAGCATTTCAATTATTTTAAATTTAAGATTATATGCATTGATTTACATTTTAGCATGTTCTTGGTTACAATTCATACAATAAAAAATCACTAAAATTGTCTAAAACTAAGGAAAGGTGTGTTATACACACTCATGTATGAATTTATTTCCTTTAACTTAGTAATTTCATCCTTATGCATTACTAGATTAAAAGGGGCAAATGTAGATATTAAAACTGAATATTTATAGAATTTTAATCATGTACACTTGATAAATATCAATAAAGGATTTACCATTGAATTATATACATATTTTATGATGAAAGGATCACATTCATCATCTCATCATGCCTAAATACTTATCTCTTCGTCCAATCCATATCATTATGACGACCCATGTTTCTTGTATTACATAGAAAGCTTAAAACTTGATAAACACCCTTCACTGTTAGTTGCAAATCCATACCTATTTTTTAATCCCTTTGGACACTACCATCCACATAAGGATACTACCATCTATGATAGTGTCTATATCCTTATCTAGTGTTCAATTACCAAAAGTCATCTAAATTGTAAATATTTTAAAACTTATGGGTTAGTCTATTTGTCTTATGGAACGCTACTAGGAGATATTTTTAAAATGTTTGGTATATATACCAGTCTAATCCTTATCATTCATCATCTAGGAAATACCAAACAAACACCTACTAAAGTTAAATCAACCAGACTATTCTACCCTATTCATCCCTATTTTCATATCAAGCATACGAGGAATCATATTACATGTTTGAAGCATTCAAATATCAGCCCATGAGTGATTTTTGTCAAATTACAAGATAGATCAATACATGCATCATCATATAGTATATTTCACACACCTTCCCACATAGGGGAGAAATACAAGTCTAAGATTATCCTTAAAGTATTGGATATCTAGGCAATGGAAATTGATAGAGGTGTCTTTTGGGTTTGTTAGACACCATAAGCCCACTGACTATTTTTTAGCAAAATAATTCCAAAGGTGAAGAAGGATGAAGAGATAAGGCTTAATTAATAAATGAAAAATGATAGCCTATATCTTAGATCTGAATACATCAATAGAAACATGACATAAAACCCAAAATAATGAAGTTCATCATATCTTAATCTAGTCATTATTATGTATTGGGTCCACCTATGTCACAGTTAGACACTAGTATCGATGGTAGTGTTGATGGATATATAAGTGTAATTTACAAAATCTAATGATTAATTCATAATAATGATCTTGCATGATGTAAACTTATTTGAAGTCTATATCAATCTATGCATAAAACACTAGCTAGGTATCATTGTTTCTTATCTATTACAATATCTTTAAATAGTTGTAATTTAGTATTTTTAACAAGATCAATTGTATAAATTTAGAGTAATGTTTATCTAAGTTTCCTATTAATTATCCTGTTATAGATTAGTTTATCACCCTTGTGCTTGAACTATTTCTATATTATTAACCCTATACCCCAAAAATCATAAAAAATTAGGGTTAAACACAAAGAGAAAGATGATTTTAGAGAAGTATATACTATGGTGGTGGTAATTGTATCAATTCTTATTAGAAATTATTCATTATTTGTTTTGCCAAGTTAATGATTTTTTTTTCTATCATATTTTCGATGTAATGGTTTCAATGCATCCATCAATAGATAGAATGATGTTTAGCGCTTGAAAAATTAAAAAAAGAAATGGAAATCCTAGTTGGAGTATCATGGAAAATGAATTTTTTTAATACCTTGAAAATAATGAAGTGATATACATATTATTTTCAAATATATGAATCCAATTTTTGATTCAAGAAACTTTTCCAAGTTTGGTTATATTTGATATCTCTTGCCAATATTTTTCTTCACTTCAATTGTCCCTTCCTAATTCAAACCGACATGGTCTTTCGAACTTGATCTATGATTAATTTTATTACTTTGAAATGCAAGTTTGTAAGGTGATATAGAAATTGATAATTAATATGTAATAGTCCCTATTGTGCAATTTTTTTGTATACAAATATTGATATAACAAATTCAGCATGAGGATTTAAAAATAAAAGTGTTATAAAATTCATCTCCTTTGAATCCTTGTCCCTAAAAATTCCCAATGGAAGATTGCCTTCATATGGTACTATTGTGATTACCTTATCTTCCATCACTACAATAAATGATGAGTCTATAAATCCATGCACCAAATTATCATTACAATAGCTACCATCCATGTCAAAAGACATGTTCATTTCATTATTTCTATTACTTTTAGGCCCATCAAAAAAACTATTAGTAGTTGCATTATCCATAACACTAGTACTTATGCATAGTTTCTAATCAGTATTGATTTGCACATTATGAGCAATGTAAAAATATATTGTGCATAGTTCTTGTAATAATTTTATAATTACCTTGGAATGAATAGTCCCATGTTGATATGCATTTTTTTATTCTAGTCACCTTTTTGATGTTATAGCAACTATTGTTTTTTTGTCTATTGGTATGAGCAATGCATTTTGAATTTTATCAATGTCCAATGAGACATTGATAATTAGACCTTTTAGTCCAATTTTAGGTTTACTATAGCCCATATATATTATCTATGAAAATACTATCTTAAATACAATAAGTATTTCTTCAATATTTATTAGTAAAAGAACAAATTTCATGCGCTTGTTCTATCTAATATGTGTAGGTTATGCAAATCTAGGAAGCATTCTATTGATTATAATTTTCACATATTTTCTTTTTATAAATGAATTTATTGTTTGTCACTAATTTTTTTCCATGTGTTATTTTTAGCATCACAAAAAGATCTTATATTTTGTTTAAAAATTAGTAGTTAACAAACTACACAAACATAAATAGGTGTGTTAATGATTTTTTTTGAAAGTTTGTATTCCTTTCATAGATGAATTATTAATAGTTTCCTTGGCCAAGTACTTTTTACATGTAATTTTCAATGTTATAAGCAAATATTTATGTACTTTCCAAGTACTTTGTCTATATAATTATTAAAATAAATCTTCTTATTTTTTATTTTTTCATTATCGAAGGTTCATAATGTACATGTTCTATATCAGTTTCAAAAGAAATTATATTGTATGTCACATGTGATTGAGATAGATCATTATAGATCTTGACAATTTGTTGATTTGTCAATTACCATATCTAAAAATTCACATCTAATATGTATGAAATCCACTAGATAGAAAACTCATTGCCTTTCACCCCACCATCATCATAGATTGAACCCAATTTAACAATGTATGTTTGCTAGTTTATAATATTGGAAACATTTTTTACAAAATAAAATGTTAGATTTGTTTCTGAATAAGCATATGCATTTTCATTTCCAAAAACATAGGCATTAAAAAAAATTGAGATACATAGTGTTGCAAAGACTATACGATAAAAGAACCATCTATTAAATGGAAAAAAAACATTGAATATGCTATCACAATAGTGAGATTTCATTCCAAAATTTTTCTTAGTCCATGGGCTTCTATATTCAGATTATTTTCTTTCCAATATGTATTAAGAATAGTACATGTTGTAAACAAAGCTATTTATTTTGTTAGGTATCAATAGTTTGTCAACTTTCTCTAGTAAAATGGTTCATAATGTCCACACATCAGATTTTGATCATGGAAAAGAATGCAATACGGAGCTAATTGCAAGTCCTCATTAAAGTACACATATATTTTTTTGCTTGTCAAATACCACACATAGATTGAAATATTTTGCCACTTAGAAATCTAATATATGCAAAAATTATTTCCCCATAGCCCATGTTCACCATTTTTATATGTATTAATTGGCTAAAATTATCATCCAAGCAGCAAAGTATGTCAATATTTGATGTATGCTATGCAATCTATTTATCTCTTTGGGATCCAAGTCTAGTTATAAATATCTTAGTGCATCATGGTCATTTTTTTCCAAGAAAATTATAAAATTATTTATAATACCAACACATAATTCATCTGATGTATATCATAGTAGCGCTTGAAATACATCAAATAAGAAATCACCAACATTGTATTTGAAAAGACAAGTTCTAAGAAGATTTGATTTATGCAAAGCAACATCTATGTCATGCCAACTAGCCTGTGACAATGGACTGTAACCCTTAACAAAAATAAATTGACCACCAGCACAATTGTGTGTGTGTGTGTGTGTTTGTAATATCTATTATGATGCCCATGATCACCAAAAAGTTCAATGTTTATAGACTTTTCATGTGTGATTTTCATTTTTTTTCAATAATGATTAGTTTTTTTATGCCAATGCATTTGTAGAGTTAATAAATCACTTAAATATTTCTTTGTTTTTATCTTATAATATTAATGGCCCATAGTGTATATGTCATGTCTCTATTTCAAAAATAATTATGTTATATGCACCTTCTGGTTCAAAATAATGATTATATATTTTTATAATTTATTGACTTCTCAAATACCATAGCTAAACTATTACCTTAAACAAATATGAAATCAGTTGAACAACAAAATCGTTGCCTTCTATGCCATCATCACTATACAATGAACCTAGTTTAACATTGTATGCTTGCCAATTTACAATAATTTGTAGGTTTTTGAACATGCTATCTATTAAATTGGTTTTCAAATAAGTGTATGCTATCACATTTACAAAAATAAAGCCACTAAAAAAATACTGAGCTGTATAGAGATGCAAAGACTGTACGTCAAATTTTGTTTCTATTAAATGACAAAAAGTATTAAAAATGTTATCATCGTAACATGGCATTTCAGCCATTAGTTTTATCAATTATTATATTTGCATTTGTAATGCATTTACTTTCAAGAAACAAGATATCATAGTACATGTTTTTGACAAAGGCATTTGCCTTACTAGCTATGGATAGTTATCTAATTTATTGTAATGCAATGGTTTTTAGTGTCTACAGATTGGATTTTGATCATGAAAAATAAATCAGTATATAGGTGAAGATGAGTTTATGTTAAAGTGAAAGTATTTTTTCTTGCTTATTAAGGATTATAAACAAATGGAAATGTTTAGCCATTTAGAAATCCAGTGTATGTAAAAAATTATCACCCCACAAGCCATACTCACCACTTTGTGTGCATGACAATGCTAAAATATACATTTGATCAAATTATGGTTCAATGTACTTTACATGGTGAAGCCTATATATCTCTTCAAGATCTAGTTCTAGTTTAATATATCTAAGAGCCTCCAAATAATTATTTTCCAAGCAAATTTGTAAATGTTGTATAATTCCAATATGAAGTTCATTCGATGTGTATTAAAAAATGTAATAAGACCTGAAATGCATCAAACAATAAATCACTAACATTATATTTAAATAGACAAGTTCTAAAATTTTTCACTCTATTCAAAGGAATGTCTATGTCGTTACAAACTATTTATGAAAATGGCTTGCTCTCTTATATAGAAGTAAACTAGTGATTGATACAACTGTCCATTGTTTCCTATTTATTTTTTTCCTCATCATTTTACAATGTTTAACAAAGCAAAATTCCAAGTCTTTTACCTTTACATCACATATGTAAGACTATACAAGTTTTCTATTTATTTTTTGAACATAATTTCAATATATGTGTAACAACATATACTATAAAATATTGTTATCTATGTCTAATGATGTTAATGCAATAAATGGAAGTTATATCTTTCACTCACTAGATCAAAGTAAAATTTCTAACTATAATATTTAAGAATTGTAGACCTTATGATAGATGTTTCCAAACTCTCAACTTGTATAGCCAAAAAAAAAAAAGAATAATGGATCAGCTATGGACAAATATAATTGCAAATGACTCAAAATAAAAACATAAGCTTGTTTCTGGGTCAATCTTTTCATTAAATAGATTTAAATTTTATAGCACGTATCTCTATATGGCCTCCATAAAAAAATATCATTTGCTCTATCAATATCAGATAAAGAAATTGTTATGTTCCTTTTAACTTGTTTTTTTTCATATCCATATATTTGTAATTCTTTAAAGGAGAAGCTTTTTAACTATATGATACATTTTTTACTATCATTTTTGTTCTTGTCATTTCCTTAATGGCTTATGGAATTAAATTAATGGTTTTAGACTCATATTTATAGTGGCAAATCATATGCCACAACTGTGGCCATATTTGTTCAATCATAGGATCAAATCTTTTTCTCTAAAGCTAAAAAGAAGAAACCTATAATATTTTACAAAAAAAAAATAATGAATAGAAGAAAAAACTATTTGACTCATGATGCAACGCTTTAGAAAGGGCATTTGGCCTTGCAAATGCTTTAAAAGTTTTTCATGAATTAATCTCAGGATATGACTTTGATATCATTATTAGTCTATTTCATATGGTTTTTCATTAATGTGTTTATGAAATGTATATGCATTGGTTTTACTATATAACAAACAATTCTTATCATGAAAATTTAAAAAATGCAAAATACTAGCTTTTCGTCAGCATTGAGTCTAAGATAACATAACTGTTGCATTTCATTTTTTGATTCTATTAGAAACATCATGTTTCTTCCACATACATTTCACTCTATGTATATCTAAGTGTTATTTTTTCTTCCTCAAGTTCTATATTCTATGGCACAAAAAATCTAAAACATAGAAACAACAAGGTAACTATAACATGACCATTGCATTCATTCTCAATTACATAGGAACCATTATTTTGGTATCATACACATTTAACATTAATGTTAAGCCCATATTCATTGCTAAATCATTTAGCACCTTTCAAATTTTCCTACTAACGTTGAAAAACATGATAAATCATGTTTCCTATTCCTATATGTATGTAGCGATAGAAAGATATTATATACATATGTATACACATATAAATAGAGAAACATATTGCATATATATATATGTGTGTGTGTGTGTGTACACACACACACACACAGATATATATACATATATACACACACACACACACACACACATATATATATATATGTATGTATGTATGTATGTATGTATATATGTATATATATCTGTGTGTGTGTGTGTGTGTACACACACACACACAGATATATATATATATATATATATATATATATATATATATATATATATATATATATGTATGTATGTATGTATGTATGTATGTATGTATGTATATGTATATATGTGTATATATATATATATATATATATACATATATACATATACATATATACATACATACATACATACATACATACATACATACATATATATATATATATATATGTATGTATGTATGTATGTATGTATGTGTATATATATATATATATATATGTGTGTGTATATATATGTATATCTACATATATATATATATATACATATATACATATACATATATACATACATACATACATACATACATACATACATATATATATATATATATATATATATATATATATGTATGTATGTATGTATGTATGTATGTGTATATATATATATATATATATGTATATATATATATATATGTAGATATACATATATATACATATATATATATATATATATATATACATATATATATACACACATATATACATACATACATATATATATATATATATATATATATATATATATATATATGTATGTATGTATGTGTGTGTGTGTGTGTGTGTGTGTGTGTGTATACTTGACAAATATTCAAGTAATCTGAATGCTACAACAATAAAAGATATCATGTCTCAATCCAATGAATGGTATTTAAAGTGCTATATTGGAATTACTTAAATGTCATTACATTGCAAAGGTTATTAGCTGAATAAAATATGTTTTTTATACCGTAAAGGACCATTTGACTATAAATTTAATTGATGCTCTATATTATGTTTACCAAATGTATAACTATAAAAATAATCATGGTTTTATGAATGTATTTTTCTTCTGAATTTTAATAAAAACCAAGTTATATTATAATTGTTATTGATCTTAGAATAACATGATCCCATGTTCATGCTTACATTACCCCTTAAATTTTATGAATAAAATGGTAAAATGACAAGGTAACTCATTTCCCATTCTACAAACATAAACAATAAACTACCACATTATAGATGTCAAAAAATCCATTGTGTTAGTTTCTCATCTCATTAATTTATTTTATATTTTCTAAGAGATATGGTCAATCATTAGTTGAAGCATGAGATGTGAGATATTTAATAAGACAATTAAAAATATTATTTGTTGTGATGTGATTAGATGAAAAATTTGGGACATTATTGGTTTCCTCACTTTGTGTGAGGAAATTATTAAATGCAACTAGAAATATGGGGTATTACGAGTTAAATCTAGGGATTTTATGCCATGTAGATTTGGGGTGAGTTTAATTTAGCTATCAAACTTGGTTTCTAGAAACATTGGAAAATAGGGTTTGTGAAATTCCCAAAGTTAATAGTAGAGTTGGAGTACATGGCATTGAATCATGGCTTCATGTGATGCTTGATTGAGATGGAGGCAATTAGTGACATTCAGTTTGCCTTCATTCTTTGTGGGCATTCAAAGGAAAGACTGTTAAAACTTTACAGTTCTTAGATTCTCTTACTATTTTTCATTTGTACTATGGGCAAAGCATCATCAAAAAAGTCAATTGAGTTTGTTAGGGTTTTTTTTTTGTAGGAATCAAGTTCGTATCTATAACCTATTTTTATTTTTATCTAGCTTGTGTGTCATATCTCAGTAGTGTTGTTAGGTTTTGTATGATCATAGATTAGGTTTTTTCTTTTGTTGGGTAATAATTTTAGTACGGGGATTTCTTTTAGGGTTATTATTCAATTAAGGGTTTAATGTTTTGGCTCAAGTGGAGTATGTTATTTAGGGTTTGAAGTAATTAGTGTCATTGATTTTAATTTTTTTTATTTATGTTCTATCATTGTATCAGGTTCATATTCATGACCTATTTTTATTTATGTCCAATTTATGTTCAATATCTAGGAAACATTATTGAGTTTAACATGCTTGTAGACTAGGTGGGGTATTTTATTGGGTAAGAATTTTATTGTGTGGATTTTTTTTTTGCATAAAGATATGGTAATACAAAAATGGGTAGATCAAACATCTAGTTTTGTGAGTAAGACAAATAGTAATAATAAAGATTTTTAGTGTTATTATTTTAATACAATGTTAAATCCTTGTAAAATTTATCTAAGTTTATTTTTTCATAGTAATCAAGTTCGTATCCATGATTTACTTTTATTTCTATCTGGATTATGTGTAACATCTAGATAGTATTGGTACGTTTTGTATGCTTTTAGTCTAGGTTTGATCTTTTACTGGATAAGAATTTTACAATGGGAATTTATTTTTTCTCATAAATGTAAGACAAATAAGTCAACTAATAACAAAGGATTCTACTGAAGGCTATTTAAGATTTGAGGCATTTTATTTTGCAAGTGAAGGCTTGGAAAGAACCTATAGTTTTGGGTAGTAATCATTTTTTTCCCTAACTAAGTCATGTAACAAGAGCTTTTATGGTTCTTTCTTTTGTTTATATTGGACTTGTGTGTTATATCTTGGTAGTTTTGTTAGGTTTTATATGCTCATATATTGGGTCTAAAAATTAACATTAGAAGGAAATATTTTTAATGTCAAATACTCTTTCTATAGACTTCTATGATAATCTATATGGTTCTTTTATTTTCCCATCCTTATTATTTAGATAAAATATTGTAGTTTTTTTCTTTCTAGCTTCATTGGAAAAGAGTTGATTCTATGTCCAAACATTAGTGGCCAAACTTGATGTTATTCTCTTTCAATGAATGGTTTGATTTTTTTGGCTAGAGTGGAGTAGGTTATTCAGGGTTTGAGGAAATTAGTGTCATTGATTTTGATTTTTTTGTTTATGGGTATGCACAGAGGAGACTATAGAGCATGGTTATATTACTATGTCTATGACAATCTGAAAATTGATAACTTTTTTGTATGTTTATATTTACTAAAGTAACATGTCTTATTTATAAAGTATATAAACTAATACGCCCTTAACCTTTGGCATGTCTAGGGATATGTGTGCATGATTTGTGGCTTACATACCTCTTTTATATTCTTTTTACATTTATCTATGTTCTTAGTTAAGTTAGCCTATAAAATAACCATGGCTAAGTAGACTATATATAGGAGGTAGTGGTTAGTATTTGATCATCATGTTAAGTATTATGCTCTTAGTGTATTGTTGTGGAGGTTTCCCCCTCAAAGTGGCTTTTCTATATTATCCAGTATTCTATTCTGTTGTCAATTATTGTTCTGTGATCTCTCATATTTTCTTATTCTATGCAATATATAATAATTATGTGCAAACATCTAAGTAATTTCATTACAAGTGGTATTAGATATTTGATTTGGACAAGTTTCCTATGGCATTATTTTTTTGGATCTGGTGAGGCATGACTTCTAAGAGAGGAAGGAACGAAAAAACATAACTTGTAATCTAGGAAGAATTAATTTTTTCTATCAGCGTAGTATTATTCAAAACAATTTTTTTTAAATAATTAAAAAAGGTTTGGACAAAATTTTCACTTTACACAATTGTAGTCATTGGATTTGTCTCGATGAGATGATTGTAGTAGTATATTCTACCGATACACTTTTTTGGTACTAAAATTTTTACCTTAGTACACAAAGGTAGTTATTGGATTCATCTTAGAAAGTTGATCATAATGGTACCATTTATTGGTACACATTTTTTGGGGTAAAAAACCTCCTAGGCTTTGTATATGTCTAGTCCTTCTACGTGAGGAAGGAAATTAGGTAAATAAACTCCTAAGACTCCTACCAGTGACATAGAATCTGGAACTTCAAATCCATTGATTTCTCAACTTCAAGCTGACTTAAAGGGCTTGGTGCGGCATGATGACTTTATTGTAGTTAAAATTGATGTTTAATAGATGCACAAAGATATTAATAGGGTTCACACTCAATTGAATCATATCACTACTCAATTGGATGCCTTTTCATCTAAATTATAGTCAAACAACCCTCCACTTCATCATTCGAGTCTTCCTCCTCTCAACACTAATAACTCCAATTCTGATGTGAAATTGATGTTGCCAAAAGTGGACATATTTAAGTTTGATGGTAAGGATCCTCTCACTTGGATTACAAAAATAGGGAATTTATTTGATCTACATCAAACTCTTAGTTCTTAGAAGGTTATAGTGGCATCTCTATATCTAGAACCTGAGTAGTTCATTTGGTATCACTGATTGTATGCTCAAAAGAAAAATAATGGTGATCCTACTACATGTTCTATTTTCATCATTATTAGAATAATGTCTTTTATAACTAATTCATCCATTTAACCAAATTATGGTAAATAGGAATTGTGAAGGATTATATTCATGAATTTGAAAATCTATCCTTACGAGTGGAAGACATCACTAAGGAAAATTTGAATAATTTATTTTTGGGTGGTCTCAAAGATAGAATCTAATTTGAGGTTTAGATGTTTAACCCAACATTTATATTAGAAGCTATCCTAAGGGCATGCATGTTAGAGGAAAAAGAGATGGTCAAATGGAAAACCTTAACTACTGGTCATGATCGCAACTTTCTAGCGCCATCATATCCTTAACCCACTAGATTGACACCTTAACAAATTGAGAAGTGAACCAAATGGTTGTGTTATGGTTTCAATATAAAATGAAGCAAAGACCATATTTGTGTTGGAAAGAAGTTATTTTACATCAAAGGTGCCAATGAGGATGATGATGATGAGGTAATTAGTGAGGATGAAGAAGGTCCTAAGGAGGAATCTAAAGATTCTCAACCTACTATTTCCTATCATGCCCTTTCAGGTATTATTACTCCCCAAACTCTTAAGGTGGAAAGTTTCCTAAAGAAATATAAGGTCATTTTATTAATTGATTTTGGGAGTACACACAACTTCATCAATAATAAATTGGTAACTTGCTTAAACTATTTCATTTATCTCATTCTAGAATTTTAGATCATGATTACAAACAATGGTATTATTGGCTACTCAAGAAAATGCCATACTATTAAGCTAGTCATCAGAGACTACTTATTGGATTCTCTTATGTTTTTTATTCTCATAGGGGGAGCTGACATAGTTATGAGAGTATAGTGGCTCACCACTTTGGGCACTATTGAGATGAATTTCTAGGAATTATTCATGAATTTTCATTCTAAGGGAAGGACATTTGAGTTAAGGGGATTAAGGGATAAATCTCCACAACTTGTTAACTCCCATAAAATGACAAATATTATTCAAAAGGGTGTTGAAGTATTTGTAGCTCACTTGTTTTTCATGGAAGTTCAACCAACTCAACCATCTACACTTGCTTTGCAATAAGTGATTAATGCCCCTTTAGTTATTTTTTATGGCATGCCGAAAGGACTTATACCTAGATACACACATGATCATTCTATTAAAATTATTCCTAGTAGTACACCACCCAACATTAGGCCATACAAGTATCCCTAAGCCCAAAAAGGTGAAATTGAAAATACAGTACAAGAGATATTGGATGCAAGAATCATTCACCATAGTCATAGTGAATATTCTTCACCAGTTGTCATGGTGAGAAAGAAAGATGACACTTGGAGGATGTTCCATGACTACTAGATAACTCAACAAATACACTATCAAAGATACGTTTCTTATTCCTATCATTGATGATTTTATAGATGAATTAAATGGTGATCTCTATTTTACCAAGTTAGATCTACATTTTGGGTATCATGAAATTTAGATCCATGATGAAGACATATCCAAAAATGCTTTCAAGACTCATGAGGGCCATTATCAATTTTTGGTTATGCCTTTTGGGCTAAAAAATTCACCGTCCACCTTTTAGAGTTTGATGAATAATATTTTTAGGCCATTTTTTAGGATTTGATGATATCTTCATTTATAGTAAAAATTAGCAAGACCATTTGCACCATTTGAAACATGTACTCTCAATTCTAGAACAACATTAGTTTTATGACAAACCTTCCAAATGTACTTTTAGATATATTGAGGTTAGGTATTTGGGTCATCTAGTTTCACATGCAGGAGTGAAAGTGAATCCTAAAAAATCCAAGCAATGGTGGATTGGTTGATTCTTAATACACTCAAGAAACTAAGGGAATTTTTGGGGTTAACTAGTTACTATCACATGTTTATCAAAAATTATTGTAACATTGTAACCCCACTCACCTCTTTATTGAAGAAAGACTCCTTTCAGTGGATTGATACAGCTACCAAGGCATTTTAATAATTAAAATTGACTATGTCTACCACTCCATATTTCCCAAGACTTTTATGTTTGAATGTGATGCACATTTTTATGGTATGGGTGTTGTAATCATGAAATAAGGTAGACCACTTGCATTTTAAAGTCATCAACTAAAGGGTAAAACTCAGCACAAGCCCAATTATGATAAGGAAATGATGGTTATTTTGCATTTAATCAAACAATGGAGGCCTTATTTGATGGGTCATCACTTTCAGGTAAAGATTGATCATGATAGTCTCAAATATTTTTTGGAATAACAATTGTCATCTGAAGAATAATAGAAATGAGTAACTAAGATGTTAGGTTATGATTTTGAAATAGTTTACAAGAAATGCAAGGACAATGTAGTGGCAGATGCACTATCAAGGAAGGATGAATTAGCTAAGGTATTATTATGTGTTATGACCATTCTGTAGGTAGATTGGTTAGAGGAAACATGATCAAAATGGTACAATTATAGTGCTACCCATGATTTGATTTACAATCTTCAACAAGGTTTGGGAGGATTTGAAAAATTCACATGGAAGGGTAATGCATTATGATATAAAGATAGATTATACCTATGTAAGGATTCTCTTCTTAAATAAAAAAATCCTTTAGGAACTTCATGCAACTCCAATTGGGGGTCATTCAATATTTTCGAAAACCTATCATAAAATCAATCATGAATTTTTTTGGGAAGGACTCAAGGGGGATGTCCACAAATATGTGGTTGAATGTATGATTTGTCAACAAAATAAAGGAGAAACCATCAAAACTCGAGGTATTTTTCAACCTTTATCTATCCCTAGCCAATGCTAGGAAGAGGTTTTTATGGATTTAATTACAATGTTATCAAGATTTGATGGTCAAAATGTTATCATGGTTGTGGTAGATCATCTCAGTAAGTATGCTCATTTTTTTCCTTTATCACAACTATTTGTTTCTAGTACAGTAACCTCTACTTTTTTGAATATAGTTTAGAAATTACATGGTACCCTTAAGATCATTGTCAATGATAGAGATCCCATTTTCACTAACAATTTTTGGACTGAGTTATTTGCATGTTTGGGCACCCAGCTGGCTCATAGTTCATCCTATCATCCTCAATCATATGGAAAAACTAAGGTATTCAACAAATGTTAGGAAGTATATCTCCATTGTCTTATTTTTGATAATTAATATAAATGGGTTCATTAATTTCCACTTGTTAAGTGGTGGTATAATACTTCTATTCATATTTATTCCAAAATGTCTCCTTTTTTGGCACTATATGTATACCACCCTCCATCCATCACTTCAACCTTGAAGGTCCATCCTAAGGTTCACAGATTTAAAATAAATTCACCATCAACAAGATGTCCTTGTAAGTTTGCATGAAAATTTAGCCATGGCTCAGAATTGCATGAAGTAACAAGCATATAAACATAGGAGTGAGAGGCATTTTGACATTGGTGATTGGGTCTTTGTTCAATTGTAGTCATATAAGAATATTTCCTTAAAGAAATAGAAAAAGGATAATAATATATCCCCTATATTATGGGCCTTACCAGATATTGTAGAAAATTGGTAGTGTGACCTATAAGTTAGAGTTTCCTTCCTCCACTCGTATACATCCAATATTTCATGTATCATGCCTGAAGAAAGTCATTGGACATAGAGTTGATACTAAAATTTAGTTATCTAAATTGGATGAGGAAGGAAGAGTTATTCTTGATTTTGAGGTGATCATTCAAATGTGCACTAAGTAGTTATAATATAAAGTGATTAAGGAGTACCTGATCAAATGGAATAATCTACCTTATAAAGATGCCACTTGGGAGGATGAATATTTTGTGCAGCATCATCCATATTTGACTCAATGTTGAGGATACTATTGTTTTAAAGGGGAGGGGCATGTTACATCCTTAACCTTTGGTGTGTCTAGGGATATGTCTAGTTGACTTATGGCTTACATACCTCTTTTATATTCTTGTTACATCCATGGCTAAGTGGACTATATATAAGAGGTAGTGGTTATTCTTTGATCATCACATTAATTATTCTTCTCTTAGTACATTATTATGGAGGTTTCCCCCTCAAAGTGGCATTGATATATTATCCAGTATTATGATCTGATGTCAATTATTGTTGTGTGATCTCTCATATTTTCTTATTTTGTGTGATATATAATCATTCTATGTGAACATCTAAGTAATTTCATTACAAAAACATAAGATAAATCATTAGTCAAATTCATAATAAATTTCTATTTCATGTCAAAAAGACTATGTTTCAAACACTTGAAAATATTTTTTATGCAAAGACATTAAACCAATGACCATTCAGATAGTTGACATAAAATTTATTTAGTTTAGACATAAGATCTTTTACAGTTTACTATAAAATTTTCTAAAACTTTAGTTTGATATATGTGCAAGCTGTAATGCCTTTAATAGGACAATTAAAAAATGTTAGTTATTGCAGTCAATTGAGGAAATATTTGGGACATTATTAGCACTCTCTTTGTTCAAGATAAGTATTCAATGAATCTTTTAGGGTAGGAAATTGTAAGCTATGTGGCTATACATGCAATTTAAATGTAGAGAATCTATGTTGTCTAGTTTTGATGGTGAGTTGAATGCAAGCCATGAAACCTAGTTAGAGGCAAGATGCAAAAACAAGGTCAAGATGCAAGAAATTAGAAACACTCATTTTTATTTTTTTACTTCTATCCATTCAAAAAAATTACCTATTAGAGATTTGTAGTGTGTCAATTCTTTTATAGTTTTTCATTTGCATTGTGGGCTAGACTAGATCTACTTTTTTATTGGATAAGAATTTTACCATGGAACTTCATTTTATTTTGTGCAGAGGAATTGGTAATACAAAATAGACTCAAGTTCACTTTTGGTTTAGTAAGGAAAATAAAAATAAAGTCTTGTTTTAGTATTAATGAAATATGCTATTTAGGATTTGAGATAATCATTGTCATTGAATTTTTTTCATTGTTTATGGATATGTAAATATGAGACCATTCAAGCATGGTTCTATTACTACACTGGATTCATATCCTTGACCTAATTTTCATTCTACTTATCTTAAATTTAATATCTAGGTGAATTTATTGAATATTATATGCTTGGAGCTTAGGTCTTGTCCTTTACTACATAAGAATTTGACCGTCTACCTTATTTTTTTATACAAAGATATTAGTAATATAACATGTATATATGTATATGTAAACATAGATATTTAAACACATAACATTTGATTTTATTTCACTTATAATTATTATTTGTATTGTTAGATAGTGAGATGCCCTCAATATGGGTGCAAAAAATATTATTTGTTTCTCTATGATTGGAGGCAACATTTAAGACATTATTTACACCCTCTCTTTTTTCATGGCAAGTATTGAATTCAATTGGCAAAACAAAGTATTTCCATGTGTCAAAATATTTCAGTAGGTTAAATGTGAGGATTTCATGTTATGTTATTTTAAAGGGAGTTAAATTCATGTTATCAAACTTGGTTGGAAGAAACAAGGGAAAACAAGGTTTATGATTTTTCTATAGTTTGTAAGAGATTTTTTATATTTAATATCTAACAAAAATTATTGATTATTATATTCTTATAAACTATATCATACCATTTAATTCACCTATCCTAACACTTTTAATATTAAAAAACCTCTAAGTATTACAAAAATGCAAATTTCAACCAAACAATTCAAAGTCTCTAATTCAATATTGTTTTTATAAGCAACACAAATTATAACAAGACACTCTTTACCAATATTGTTTCCTAAAGTAAAAAAGGTTTTCCATGATTTGAGACAATTAATATAATATTAGACTTCATCCATACAGTCTCCATTTAATGTATAAATTTTTTCACTATCTTTTGGGTTATTTACAATCACATTTGTTCATAGGTTTTTTTTAATCAACAAAATTGTCAAAGACTTTTTTTTTACCAATGAAAATTACTGGATTCAAAGATCTATCTATAACCTATCCTATCAAAATATAGTATAAATTTATAAGTCATATCTTAAAATATCTATAATGCCTTACCTTAAAAAAAAATCCAATCTGTACAATCTGCAATAACATTCAATACCACAAGCAACTAGCAACTATGAATCACACCCTAGTGGTTTCCCTCATATATACCTATAAAAAATCAAATTAAAATCAATTTCCAAATCCTTGTTACTACTTGAATTACTCACAAAATATAGAAACAAAATTAGGTCATGGATATGAACCCAATACAGTAACAAAATCAGGCCCCAATAGTCTCCTCTATCCAGATTCACAAACAATGAATTTAAAATCAACTACACTACTTGCCTCAAATCTAAATATTAAAAAAAAATTATACTCCCTAATATGTTTGATAAAAATAATAAATAGTTTAATATATCAATGTAATAAATAATAAAAGATAAATAACATAATAGGCAAATTCACTAAAATTATACATAGCTAATAGATTTTTGAATACATGCAATATCATGATATAAATAATGCTAGGAAGAATGTTTATATTTTTATTAGATATATTATCTACTTGTAGTAAAAAACACTTAAAAATCATTACAAAAATGTAAAATTATTAATAAATGAATAAAAGTGTTGTTATTCATAACTATGATGTGACCCGGTTAGGAAATAAAACCCGGTTACTACCAAAACCATACGATATTTTCCAAGACTTCACTCACAACACAAATCACCAAAAATCCTAAATAACCTACATGAAAATACTTTATCACTATTTAATTTATTTTTCTTACATTTATGGGAGAAAAAAAAAGTCCCATGGTAAAATTCATACCTAGTAAAAGAACAGACCTAGACTACGAGCATACAAAACCTACCAAAACTACCTTGATGTTACACGCAAGCCAAATATAAAGAAAACAAATGCATGGAGATGAACCCAATTATCATGAATAACTAAACTTAGAAAACTTTAGAAAGGATTTAACATTGCATTAAAATAATAACACTAAAAATCATTGTTATTACTATTTGCCTTACTCATAAAACTAGACATTTTCTCTACCCTTTTTTGTATTACCAATATATTTGTGCAAAAAAACAAATCCACACAATAAAATTATTACCAAGTAAAAGGCCTTACCTAATCTACAACACCCTAAAAAAAGGCCTCACACTAAAATTCTTACCCAACAAAAGAATAGACCTAATCTATGAGCATATAAATCCTAAAAACAATATCTAGATATAACACACAAGAAAAATAAAAATAAAATCCCATCATAGATACGAACCTAATTCTTACAAAAAAACTTATATATTAAACATAAGCTAGATAGAAATAAAATGTCATAGATACAAACCTAATATAATGATAAAATTGAAGCCTAATGGTATCCTCCCTACATACCTAGAAACAACAAAAATAAAATCAATGACACTAATTACCTCAAACCCTAAATAGCCTACTCTAACCTAGCCAAAAATTAAACCCTTCATTGAAAAATAACTCTAAAACAAAACAAAAAAAAAACAAATCCTCACACTAAAATTCTTACCAACAAAAGAACAAACCTACTATATGAGCATATAAAACCTAACAACACTATTGAGATATAACACACAAGCCAAATAAAAAGAGATCCATGTCATAGATATGAACCTGATTCCTATGGAAAACCTAGATATTAAACATAATCCAAATATAAATAAAAGAAGGTTGTGGATATAAACCCGATACAATGACAAAACCATGATCCAATAGTCTCCTCCTTGTATATCCAAAAATAAAAAAATAAAATCAATGACACTAATCACCTCAAACCCTAAATAGCCTACTCCAATCTAGGTAAAAAATTAAACCCTTTATTAAAAAATAATGCTAAAATAAAAAAATACTTAAACTAAAATTATTACCCATCAAAATAACAAACCTAATCTATAATTATATAAAACCTAACAACACTAACAACATATAACACACAAGCTAAATAGAGAAGAAAAGCACATCATAGATATGAACCTAATTCCTTCAAAAAATCCTAACTTCTTTGTTGACGCTTCAACCATAATGTAAATGAAAAATAGTAAAATAATCCACAAATTGTAAAGCTCCAACAGTCTCTCCTCTAAATGCCCACAAATAATGAAGACAAAATGAATGTCACTAATTGCCTCCATATCAATTGAAATCACTGTGTGAAGTTAACATTCAATGCCAAGTACTCTAGTAGTTATCCAAATATACTACTAAATTTGGTGAAATCATAAACCCTATTTTCCCATGTTATCACCAACCAATTTTGATAGTTATATTTAACTCACCACCAAATTCATACAACATAAAATCCTTGCATTTAAGTCATAATCCCTTACACTATTAATTGAATAAAATACTTACCTATAACAAAGAGAGGTGACAATAACATCCCAAATATTTCATCCAATCACAGTGAAACAAATAATCTTTTTTTAATCATCCCATTAAAGACCTCACACCTTGGCCCCCCTAAAACTTTCATGAATTTTTTTCACCCAAAATGAGGACATCTCACTGGCTAGCATCACACATAATTATTCAAATTTAAAGCAAATAAAATGTTATAGTTCCCTCTGGGACTAATAACTTCATTCGGTACTAATAATATTATGTTAGTTTTTCCTCTTGTGGCTCTCAGCATGAGGGTTTTGATCAAGCTCAAGGAACACTTAGTAGTAGAGGCAGAACATTTATCAATGTCAAAACATTCCATGGTGGTTTTGAGAAGGTAGAAAATAACATGACTAAAGAGGGCTCAACATCAACATGAATAAAGCAAGACATAGACCATAAGGGGACAACTTAGGGTAGTACCTTATCTCTATCCAGATCATACCTACAATAGTGTAGATCTAAACTATGGTGGTGCAAGAAAGATAAGAATGCCCCTAAATCATATGTGGAGATAGTCTCTCAACCCTAATAGTCAAATAATTTTTTTATTAAACCTCTCTACCTTACATCTTCAACTCCCTCTATATCCTTTAATAAGGAGGTGATTATAGCTATGCATTTAATAATGAAGAGTAGTTTTCATCTAGAGGTATCATTTGTCATTTTGTTAATTCATGGCCAAAATATGTAGTTCTTCATGCCTAGATCTCAAAGCATTGGTAACCCATACTAAAAGGTAAGCTATAAATCTATTCCATTGATAAAGGTTTTTTTATTGTTGTGTTTTATTTTATTGAGGAAAAAGAGGTGATTTAAGACTGTCTATGGAACTTGGGTCAGCACCTCTATTAATGAAACTATGGTTTTTAACCTTCAACCCACTCACTGATAACTTTAATATTAGGTTCATCTAGGTTTATCTCTCACATATTCCTTTTTATTTTTATTTTGAGCCTTGTTATAGAGCTATTTATAACACTTTAAGTGAGTTTACATTGATAGGCCCTGCCACTACCTTATTTTCTCACACCACTTTCTCTAGAATATTTATTAACATTGTTATCTCCAAGGCTCTACCTGAAAATATTGAATTGAAAGTTGAAGACAATTCATGGAATCAACCTCTTGATTACATATATTTTCCTCTTATGTGCCATAAATGGTTTGATACTGGTCTGTGACCATAGAATGCAATAACTTTAAAAGAAAGAGAGAAACATCCTTGTGGAAGGATGTCAAGGCCCTAATCTTGTTACTTTAAATGGAGATGATAATAAGTATGATGTCTTAGATTCAACATCAAATTTTACCTTAGGTACCTTTGAAATCTCTTACATAAACAAGACTCCTAAGGTACCAAAGAATGTAAATGTCGAATCAAGAACCATGGTGAAACCAAATCATGTAGTGGAATAAGCCGTAGTAGAAATTAATGCAATATTATCTAAAAGTAGAGGTGATTTTATTTCAAGTGGAAGTTTTCAAAGAATTAAATACAATTGAGGTTTCTATCCCTTTCTTTCTAAAACCAAATATTTGATACAAGGATGATTGGATCAAACTATAGAGGAAAAAGATAAGAAATTACAAAAATCCCCCCAAACCAAAGAACATGATACTACCCTCCAAAAAAGGAGAAAATGGGGATGAAACATAGAATTGAAGATTCATTGAGGTCTCACAACATCGAATTTGACCTCAGGTACCTTTTAAATCCCTTACATAAACAAGACTCCTAAGGTACCAAAGAATGTAAATGTCGAATCAAGAACCATGGTGAAACCAAATCATGTAGTGGAATAAGCCGTAGTAGAAATTAATGCAATATTATCTAAAAGTAGAGGTGATTTTATTTCAAGTGGAAGTTTTCAAAGAATTAAATACAATTGAGGTTTCTATCCCTTTCTTTCTAAAACCAAATATTTGATACAAGGATGATTGGATCAAACTACAGAGGAAAAAGATAAGAAATCACAAAAATCCCCCCAAACCAAAGAACATGATACTACCCTCCAAAAAAGGAGACAATGGGGATGAAACATAGAATTGAAGATTCATTGAGGTCTCATAACATGTGTCTGTTGTCTTACTAATGTAGGCTAGATGTTGGCTTTTTATGCTTTGTTGTTGATGATTGAGGTTTTTTGGGCAACCCATTTACTGACTATTTATCCTATTTTGGTGGGGAGTTCTACTTTATTTATGTCTTGTGAGAACCTCATGAATTATCTTTGTACCTTTGTTTAAAGTTTTGGGGCCTTTCAAAATTTGATGAATTTATTTGAATAAAAAAATATTACGACTAGAAATGTTTTTAAAGTTTAATATTAAAAAAAAATTAATATATAATTTTAATAAAACTTTTTATTACAATGCTCATATTTTTAATTTATTTTATTTTATTATTAAATGGAACATTTTTCTAATGAAACTAATGACACAATGTTTTTATCACTCTTTCAAATTATTAATATACTGGCATAAATATATGTAAATCTATGTAAAAGATACCAAAAATTATTATTCTCAAGTTACCTATAGCATATTACATCTCTTACATTAATAAAACATGTGTCTCAGGGATGATACCTCTTGATGTCTTTTACATAAATTTATCTAAGATATGTATGCTAGTATATATTATTGTTATTCAAAAAAATATAAGAGAAAACACCTCAATGTTTAGTTCACTTGGTCTTGGTAGACTTTAGAGGTACCCCTGATCATGAGTTTGACTCTCGATTGACTTGTAATTTGTGGTGAGGCTTGTTACACACCACCAAGATATTATAGGAAGGATCACCTTATATTAGAATAAACAACTCTAGGGACTAGGCTAACCCCAATTTCCTTTGATTACCTATATATATATATATATATATATATATATATATATATATATATATATATATATATATATATATATATATAAAAGAAACAATTGCTAATTTTATAAAATATTTTATATAATTTATAAATAATATAAAAAATGTACTCAAATTTTTTCAAGGTGATGTTATCAAAATGAACCTAATCAAACAATTCTTCATTTTTATACCCTCTTCTAAATAAATAAGCACCTAAATTTATTTAAGAATTGTGAAATTTAGTTGGGATCGAATAAGAGTTAAAAAAGATCACCATAATGGATGAGGTTAGGATCGTGCCACAGATGAATTTAGTAGAATGGATAACCCTCATATCTTGGTTTTTACCCTAAGATCATTGTGTAAAACAATGGTCAACCCAAAAAATTACAATTAAAATTAATGAGAATTGTAAATTGTTACTCCTCATAAGTTCCCAACAAACCATCAAAAACAATTGGTTGAGTATAATAATTTAGTATAATGTATTGAATATAAAAATTTTAATTATTTTTACATCAAACCGAGCTGTGTGAATCCTATAAGCCTAAAATAAATTATCTTAAACATAAAAATA
This sequence comes from Torreya grandis, assembly GCA_037957365.1. Lineage (NCBI taxonomy): Eukaryota > Viridiplantae > Streptophyta > Pinopsida > Cupressales > Taxaceae > Torreya > Torreya grandis. The sequence goes on along the minus strand of JARHVA010003685.1, from coordinate 421,624 downwards.
CTTATGCTTCTCAATGAATAAAGTAAAATTTATAACACAAATATATGTAAGCAAGCACCATATACATATTGAACATAATTCACATTTGTAAGAGGTATATATTTTTATATGGCCTACCTAAAGGCCTAAATTTGGCTAACCCATAAAGGAATATTGACATTCCCCATCAGATAATTTTTATATGAGAATCATTTATTAAAAATTTCTCTTCAAATGTTAGGATAGTTCATTGTGATAGTCAATTGTGACCCTATTATAGTTGTGGCTAGAAAATAAAATTTATGAAAAAATAAAATTCAATCATTTTGGTGAAGCTATTATTTAAGATATATAATTTATAATGAAAAAAAATATAAATTTATAGTAAAAATTAATATGGTATAAAAATATCGACTTAATTTAATTATTTTTTTTAATATAAGGATTAGATAGATTTAAAATTTAAAATGAATATATTAAATTTATTACAATCTACTACCATTCAAGGATATTATTATAAAACACCTATTAACAGAATAAAAATTTTAGACCTAGTTTTTATAAAAAAATCATTACATTAAATATTTTTAAATTTTTAAAAAACTTTAACTAAATAAAATATTTTCATATTCAGATGTTCCATAAATAATATAAATAATTACTACCTTATCACTTTGAATGAAGTGGTTTGGGTATTCTTATGATTTGGGTGTCTTCATGGTTATGATTTAGTTCTTTAACATAGGATATTAATGTCTATTACCAAAATTTTGTTCACTCTAAACTTTCCTCACTAATTTATACATCTACAATTAGCTTAATAGCAACAGGTTTTGGCACAACTAGAATATGATATATATTTTATAAATTGGGGTCCCACAAAGCTCTACCACTCTGGAAGAATTTGAGTTGATTATTGTAGGGTTGCAATTACTAACATGAAAAAATTATCAAAAAATTATCTGTGACACTAAGGGATGGGTGCAACTATCTCTTTCCCAAAACCTCAAAAAAAAATTATATGAATATATATTAAAGGGTGAAAATATATTTATGGATTGAAATTAAATGGAGGAAGATATTTAGGGAAGAATTATTGTCCATAAATTTAAATGTAAAATATATAAATTGATGATTTTAAACAAGAAAGAGAAAAATGAGTATATTTATTCTGTATCATAAGATTAATAAAAATAAAATATTTTATTTTAAATTGTGTAGTTATAATGAGATTCAATTTGGTACACATAAATATTAACAATAAATATTATTTTTGAACTATTTTAAAAGACAAGAATAAAAACATTTACGTGATGTTAACTCAAATCAAAAAGAGAAAACAAAATTCTTAAAAAAGTAATCTATCTCTTAAATTCTAGACCATCACAAAGTTAAAACAACTATGACAAAGTATGATCCTATAAACTATTAAATATTATAAATATAATTCAATGATTTCATTTTATTCAAATAAAACAAAAATTATGTAAATGTGATGTGGGTGAATTGGCTAAGTGGTTTAGTTGTGTCTAGTCCCATCCAGATTCAAATCTCGATGGCATGTTAGGTTGGTTATGGCAAATATAGAAGTTTGTGTGGTTAATTGTGGTCATGATGATGTCTACATAAGCCATGGTAATTATGGTGATATTTTTAAGGTTGTTCATGCATGTTAGGATGATTATGGTGAATAGAGATGTTTATGGGGCCCATCATGGCCATGGTGATGTTTGTATGGCCCATGGTGGTTATGGTGATATTTTTAATGTTGTTCATGCATGTTAGGCTAATTGTGGCAAATAGAGATGTTTGTGGGGCCCATCATAGTCATGGTGATGTTTGTACGAGCCATGGTTGTTATGGTGATATTTGTAAGGTTGTTCATGATCATTGTAATAGTTGTAAGGGAGATCTAGGCCTCCTATTTATGTCCCATATTGATTCATAACTCCAATCAAAAGCGTTCTGATTCATAACTCTAGACTCTAATTTTTTTACCAATAATAAAAAATAAAACAAAAATTATATATATATATATATAATATATTTTATTTTGATATTTTTATATAAAAATTATAATTAATTATAACAATTATTATGATAATAATTATAAAATTTAATATACCATATATCAAAATATAATATAATAATATAATATTTTATATTTAATGAAAATAAATAAATAAATAAAACTATAATAATAGGTAAGAAATGAGGTAGTCTTCACTCTCCCTCTTAGCACCCATACACCATCTTCCCTTCCCCTTCAAATAAATAAAACAAAATAAAACAACACCTTGAAAAAAGGGAGAGAGAATGAAAGAAGCACAAACAAAATAATTCCAACATTATTTTGTATATATATATATATATATATATATATATATATATATAATGGTTGAAACTAAAAAGACTAACAAATGTCCACATTAATTTTTTTTATTATTAGAATCTTTTAGTAATAATATTATTAATGAAAAAATAATGTACAAAAGGTTAAATAGTAAGTCAATCAATTGATAAATATGGTTTAGACAATTTGTCAAAAGAAAACATTAGTGCAAAATATGACAACAAAGTAAATAAGATTAAGTATCATCTTTAGTTGCAATGTGGTCTAAGATGATGGTTATTTGAGGCAGGATCCAGAGCCACCCAATCATCCATTGGTATGAAAGAGCCAAATAGATAGTGTGAACAAAAAATCCATAGAGGGGAGGTTAATATAGTGTTAGTCCAATAAAACCAAATTAAAATAACAAACTAACACTAACACTTATAGCCTAGACACTAGGGAGAGCATATGTAACAAGCATATAATGAAAACATAACTAGAAAACAAATGAAATAATCATTTTACCTTCCTTGTATATCCAAATATCTCATGAAGTGGTTTACTTGGCTATATATATCAAAAAATATTTATCAATGAAGCTCCATTTACTACACCTTTCCTTGGCACCTTGGCTTGGCTAGTTGGCTTATGAATTTGCATTGGTAACACTACTTAAAAGGCTTCTTGCATCTCTTTGAGAATAATAACGTTACACCAAAAGAGATTTTGTCTCAAAAAATGAGAATTACAAATTTGGCTTATGAGATATTTGTGCATAATAACATTACACAAAAATAGCTTGTTGATAAATAGGTAGGACCTTGTATTTATAGCCTCCAAAGTTAACTCTCATCTGAGGTGAGTTAAGGTTGAGTTTAAACATGGAATGAGTTAAAACTAACCCTAGGTGAATTGAGACTAAATCTCATTGAGTTAAAAGGTGTCATGCAATTATAGTATTTCAATTAATAGGCATGGCTCTCAAATTAGATATTTTGAGATATTTGTGAGAGCTTGACAATTCATAAAGGCAATGATGAAATGGCTTGATATTTTAAATTTTTGAATTTTTATTTTTAGATATTCATTAATTTCAAATATATAATTCAGCTAAACATTTAAGCTAGTTTAATTAATTAATTTATTTTGATTAACATTCTATCTCTTTTAAGAATTTTCCAAGTGCCGTGTTTAATGGGTCCATAGGCCAAATTGCCAATTGTTAGGTCGCAAGGTGATCGGAGATAAATTTTTGAGAGGTTATTATTGTGTATGGGATAGTACCCCAAATAAGGATGCATCAACATTATTTTGAGCATTGATGAATGATCCATAGATGAAATTGGGATGTTTAGTGATTTTTAAGTTTAATTCGTAATGTTTGGGATAAATTAGTCTCAAGTTTGGTCGGAAGCTAGTTGTGACTAGAATGGGGTGTATATAGTTTGCCCATGTTTGGGAAGGAATTTATAGCTATAGGAGTAGTAACATATTCTCAAAAAATGAAAAGGTCATATATGCCTAATTCTCCAATAGGTAATGGATGAGCCCTAGATGTCCCCTCGAGGGAGAAATTGACAAATAAGGTCGGTGATCAATCCCTTGAAAGAAGGAAAATGATAGGACTCAAAGTTAAAGGGAGGTGGAAAGGACTAATTTTCCCAAAGGTAGTTATAATTAATAGCATAGTGAGATATTCCAGTCAGGTGGATAAAAATTTTGATTTTCTCAAAGGTGGTTATAATCATCGACATAACGAGGTAGAAAATAATTATTTACCCAAAAGTGGTTATAATCATTAGTAAAAATGAAAACATGCCCCAATTATGTAGATAGAGAAAATAATTTATCCAAAGGCGGTTATAATCATTAGCATCTAGGTAGATCAAAGCATAATGACTTATCCAAACATGGTTATAATCATTAGCATCCATTAGATCAAAACACAATGATTTGCCCAAAGGTGGTTATAATCATTGGCATTGTGGTTTGGAACAATATGACAAATTGGAAATAGGGGGATTACAGACTAAATTTGTACTCACAGAGTAAGAGTAAGCTGGTACAGAGGAGAAACATGAATTAGGGTTACTTGATAATATGAAGATGTACATCCCAACTAATAAGGATTAAAATTCACTCATGATTTAATTACTCTGTATTTTGGAAATGATTAAGGTAGATCAAGAATCTTTTAGGTGACCAAGGAGAAGTATTGCGACATCATTGCTTGTAATATTTTTCAAGCAAATTTTTGATATAACACATGATGATATATATCATGATATAAAACATCATAACTTAGTTGTAATATGCATAAAGACTGACTTGCAATCCAATAAATAAGTGAAAATAAAGAATTAATGGTAAAAACCATGATGACAATGTTGATGTATGAATAGGGATAAACTTAAGTATAATACGTAAGGAATCACCCAATGAACCCATATATACTAAGTTAAGGCATAATAATTAAATTAAATAAATAGGAAAACAAATAAATAAATAAAAAGATAAAAACACAAATAAACTAAAATCACAAAAAAATACCAAGAAACAAAAAGAAAGACACAAAAAAAAACTAGAATAAAATGAATAAACACAAATAATGGTTAATCACAATATTAGTGCAAATAAAAAACAAATTATTCATGCATGCATAATAGAAGTGTTACTCTTGGTGACATGGTGACCCCTAAGCTAGATAATAATAATAACACATGTATAACAACACAAGAACATTGGCATAAGGTTGCCCCTAGGCTATAGAGAAACAATGATACACAAGATGACAAACATTTCCCCTAGGCTATAAGAGACAATTAAATAAATAAACAAAATGGGGAAAATAAAATAAAATGAAGGGGTAGCCGAGATGACTCTAAATGCACTAGGAAAGTTGATGTTGCCTACATAGTTCTATGGACACAAGATCCAATATAAACTTCAATTGAAATGTAGTTATCCTAGAATATGGGATAGAATAAAATGATGATCAAGAAAAACATGAGTGTGTTGTAGAGGAATATGGGAATGGTCTCACAAAATGGTAAGAGAATTTGAAATAAAGAATATTCATAAAATGGTGAGAGAGTTCAAGTTTAAATTGCTCACAAAAAGATGAGAGTACGGAAAAGGGTGATTAAACTGACCTCAACATAAATCAAGCAATACCTACATAGTCCCATTAGGACCTCAAATCATTGTAGTTATGTCTTACATCAGAGGAATCCAACTAGGGAGCAACAAGGTCATGAATTTAGGTAAATGGCATAATATTACATAAGAATAGTAAGGTGATATTATAATTCATGGTAAATGTATTGTTCCTAATTTTCCCATAGGTGGTTATAATTAGGAAATAACAACATAGGTCAATGAATAATTTGCCTAAAGGTGGTTATAATTAGTAGCATGGAATGGGATGCCAATTTTCCTAGAGGTGGTTATAATTAGTAACACTCATAATAAAATAAAATAAACAAATGAGGGATGCAACTACCAACCAATGTCATGCCGATCTAAGATATTGCCTCTGTCTAGAATACTAAATCAACCAATGAAACTTTTATCTGAATCTAATTGTTGAAGGTGCCTAAAGAACCAATGGAAAGGAACCAAGGTCAAAGGGGTGGGGAGGGAGGTTTTAATAACTTTGGTTAATATGGAAGGTATAGTACAATGGTATAGGGTATAATATAAATAATTTGAAAATATGGTATAATGTAAACATGTCTCATGGAAAATACTTTAGGTGTATTCAGTCAAAATAATGCTTGAGGTGTATGATGTTCATCAGCTCATCAATTTTATCTCTATTTAGTGTAGTGAGCCTATAAGCTCTAGATCCATAATTTGGAATAATGACATATGGGCCTATCTAATTGGGTTTAAACTTACCTTTCTTCTTCTTCTCGATTGTGGTTATCTTTTGGTTTTATTTGAGAATAAGATCCACAAGCTCAAACTCTCTATATTTGACCTACCAATTATAATGGTCATGGAGTCTATTTTGGTATGCTTGAATGCTATTGACAATGGCTATGTGTTTTTCATCAAGTAACTCTAGCTCTTTTAGGTGAGATACTATGTAATATTCATCATCTAGGATGCTTTTCAATGAGATACATAAAGAATGTAACTCAACCTCAATGCAAAGAATGGGATTGGTGCCATAGACTAGGGAATATGGAGTGGCTTTGATTGGAGTATAGTAATTAGTGTGATATGCCCAGAGGGCACAAAACATTTAGAGATGCCAATCATGGCCAACATCATTAACAATATTTTTAAGGATGTTGCCAATGGTTTTATTAGATGCCTCTGCTTGGCCATTGCCCTGTGGGTAATATGAATTATAAAAATATTGAATGATGTTATACTCAACACAAAGTGCTTTGACATCCTTGTTTTTAAATGATCTACCATTATCAGATATAAGTTCAAGTGGGATACCATAGTGGTAGATGAGATGATTGAATATGAATTTAGAAATCCATTTTCTAGTTACATAAGTGATGGGTTTAACTTCAACCCACTTAGTGAAATATTTGGTAGCGGTAAGGATGTGTTTATGGCCATTAAATGAGGTAGGGTTAATATTTCCAATGAGATCAAGTTCCCATGTTGTAAATGACCATGGTGTAAGCATTGGTTTTAGTGTTTTGGCTAGGGAATGAATCAAATTATCATTCCTTTGACATTATCACACCTTTTGACATCAATAGTTACATTTTCTTCCATAGTTGACCAACCGTATTCGGTACATATGTAATTTTTGGCTAGGATGGCCACACTAGTGTGGGTTCCACATATTCCTTCATGAGCTTCCCATAGTGCTAATGTTTATTCTATCAAATTTAAATAATAAAGTAGAGTTTCATCAAAGCTACAATGGTAAAGGGTTGGGCCAAGTAAGGTATATCATAAGGCTTGATGGGTAAAGACCTTTTCTTATTTGCATGATAAGTCTTATGGCATGATATGGTAATTGTTAGGTTGTGGAGATAAAAGCTTCACCCAGATGCAAACATGGAGGTTGATGAGTGTCATAGTCACTGACATTAGTCAGGCCAATTGACATCGGTTAGGTGTAGACAGGAAGCTACCGAAATCGGTCAGGGATCAACCGATGTCGGTCATCTCCAGGCAGATAGGGACCCACGTCGGTCTCCTGTGCAGTTCCAAAACTGCTAGTTCACGAATAGTTTGTTAACGAACCAGTTACTTGCATGTTAAAAGACTAATTTTAGTCTTGAGCTTTGGATCTAATTATTGTAATTGGATGTGTAATTATTTTTTGCATGAGATTTATTTAAGAGACTCATGGGCTATATTGTAAAGTGTGAGGGATGAAAGCAGGGATTCCCAGGGTGCTAGATAGAGAGAGCAAGTTTGGCTCCTCATAGTGCCATAGTGCCAAGTGTGTATGATCAGGTAGATCTATGAGAGAGCAAGGTCTGGTAGAAGATCCATAGGGGTGCTGGTTTGGAGGACAAGGGTTCTTCATGGTATGTAAGATCAGGTTGGTTTCCAAGTGTGCAAGATCAAGGAGAAGATCTACATGGGTAAGTAAGGTCAGTTGATCTGAAAGTGTGTGTGCAAGGTCAAAAGAGATCTACGGGGTAGCAAGATCAAAGGTGATAGCAACACATCAAGGACCAAGATCAGGTGAGATCTACTTAGAGTACGTTGCATACTTGTTGGTACTGGTAGTATTGTTACTGACTAGTGGACTAGCAGTATTGTTACTAACTGGTTGGAGGTGAATAGCAACTCTGTGTCTGAGTTGTTGTTGGGACCATAATTGAGAGAGTGAGCTCTTGAAGAGATTTACTATTTATGCCCTAGAGGTGTGGGAGCCCTAGAGGAGTGTAAGGAAGAAGACTGTGGCATCTTCTTTGTTGTATTTCCTTCTAGAATAGTATTAATACAATTAGGTATTGTCTCTCATATTCTATGTTATTTCTAAATTCTAGTTACTTGTGACTCTGGTTAAATTCCACATATTTAGTTGCTTGTACATGGTAATCAATGGTGCTTCCTAGATCTTGACAAGTGGTATCAGAGCTAAGGTTGCAGGAAGCAGGTTTGTGTTTGATTATAGGTCACTCTCAAGGGTTTTTGATTGAGTGGGAGTAAAGCAATGGCAGAAGAAAGTACACTGAGAATGGAGAAATTCAAAGGCATGAATGGTCAATTATGGTGTTATGGAAAGAAAGAGCAAGTAAAGAAAGATTGTTGGTTGGTAGCAGATCAGCATGAAAGAAATAAAGAAGCAGGTATTGTTGCATGGATTGTTGCACTGGTTGCTCTTATATGTTCCTTGGATAAAGTAGAATATTAGTTTATAGATTCTATTGCCTCTTCCATGCAGCCCCAAATAGAGTATTTTTCCATGTTAAGGTCCATGGAGACTTTGGAAATATTTATTTAGAGGTTGGTGAGCCTTGTCAAAGTATTGGCAAAGGGGAAGTGTGGCTAAAATTGTAGACGGCCAACACATGGGTGTTGAAGGAGGTCATGCAAGTCCTAGTCCTGGAGATGCGGCTAATTTCTATAGGAAAGTTGGGTGATAAGAGATGCACAGTAACTCTCACAGTGGACTCTTGGAATGTTTCTAAGGGTGCACTTGAATTAGCATGTGGTAAGAAAGTAAGTACTATTTATCTATCTACTTGTATTATTGATTCCACTTCTATTGCAAAGATGTGGCTTTGTAGGCTTGGTCACATGAGTGAGAAGGGAATGGATGTTCTTAAGTCAAATGGTAAGAGTTTAGCTTCGGAGAGCATAGACCAAGATTTCTGTGAGCAGTGGGATGCTACAAGAAAGGATTGGATTTATTGCAGGAAAAGGAAGTCTGATGTATTTGACAAACTTAAGAACTAAAAAGCCTTGGTGTTTATGGAGGAGATGATGGATAGAGATCATTAGATGGGGCTGGATACTTCTGAGTAGGGTAGTTTGGATAGGGTTTTGATTTAAAGTAAGCTTGTGAGTAAAAAGTCATCACTCACAGGAGAACACAGGTACTGACATCAGTTAGGGGGAACTGACATCAAACAGGCAGGCACCGATGTCGGTCAAAGAACTAATGTTGGAAGTCAGGTCAGTCACATGGAACCAACATCAGTCAGATGCAGACTGGGTGGTGACCGATATCGGTCACTAGAATAGATTTTGGGCAGACATCAAGCTATCAAGGAGTCTCAAACGCCCATATGGAGGACTGAGAGGGTAAGTAAGCCTCAAATTTGTTATTACCCTTCTTTATACTTTTTACTCACTATAGAGCTAGTAGGATCTAGGAAACAGTGGGAGCATGGAATGTATTCTTTGGAGAAGAGCCAAACGAGAGATTTGGTAGAGTTGCCAGCCGGTATGAAAGCAATGAGAAACAAATGGATTCCTTGGTTAAAGAAGAGAGGGAATGGACACGTGAGATGGAAGGCCAGGTCATATGGTCTTGAAGAAGCTATAGGATAATGGTATAGGTTTGACAGGTGTATGACAAAGCATGGCTTTAGTCAGTGTCATTGTAACCATTGTGTTTTCTTTACCAGGTTGGATGATGGTTGCGACATTATCATGTTACTGTATGTAGTGGGGTCACACATGCAGGGTTTTGTTGAACTAAAGGTAAAGTTAGTTCAGTGGTATGTCATGAAGAATTTGGGAGCAGAAAAATTCTTTGGCATGAGTAATTCTAGAGACAGGGAAGATCACAAGTTGATGTTGTCACAGGATGATTGTGTGAAGGTAGTGCAGGATGCAGAACTGGCAACACACCTATGGATGGATAGTTCATAAAATAGGCTCCCCAGTCACATGATGAGGTTGAGTACATGTGTACTCCCTGATATTTCCCTAGTAGTGGGAATTGTCAGCAAGTTTGTGGTCAATTCAGGAAGGAAGCACTAGAAAGCGGTTCAATGGGTTCTTAGGTATCTGAGAGGGACCAGCAGTAGGGATTCATGCTATGCAGGGTCAGGCACTTCGGATATGGTAGGTTACTTGGATGATAGGAGTTGCACCATAGGATGTGTGGTGTTTGGTCTTTAGGATTAAGCTTGAAGAGGGATACAAGCTAGGAAATAAATTAGATGATATATAGGTACAGGTACAGGTGCAGCTGTTTATCTCCAAGTGGGAGATTGTTAGGTTGTGGAGATAAAAGCTTCACCTGGATGAAAACATGGAGGTTACTAAGTGTCACAGTCACCGGCATCAGTTAGGCCAATTGACGTCAGTCAAGTGTAGACAGGAAGTTGCCGACATCGATCAGAGATTGGCTGACGTCGGTCATCTCCAAGTAGACAGGGACTAACGTCGGTCACCTGTGCGGTTTTAGAACTGCTAGTTCACGAACATTTTGTTAACAAACTAGTTGTTTGCATGTTAAAAGGATAATTTTAGTCTTGAGCTATAGATCTAATTATTGTAATTGGATGTCTAATTACTGTTTGCATGAGATCTATTTAAGAGACTCATGGGCTGTATTGTAAAGTGTGAGGGATCAAAGTATGGATTCCTAGGGTGCTAGATAGAGAGAGAAAGTTTGGCTCCTCATAGTGCCATAGTGCCAAGTGTGTATGATTAGGTAGATCTATGGGAGAGCAAGGTCTGGTAGAAGATCCATAGGGGTGTTGGTTTGGAGGACAACGATTCTTCATGGTATGTAAGATCAGGTTGGTCTACAGGTGTGCAAGATCAGGGAGAAGATCTACATGGGTAAGGTCGGTTGATCTACAGGTGTGTGTGTGTGAGGTCAAAGGAGATCTACGGGGTAGCAAGATCAAAGGTGACGTCAACACATCAAGGAGCAAGATCAAGTGAGATCTACTTGGAGTACGTTGTGTACTTATTGGTACTGGCAGTATTGTTACTAATTGGTGGACTGGCAGTATTGTTACTAACTGGTTGGAGGTGAACAACAACTTTGTGTCTAAGTTGTTGTTGGGACCGTAATTGAGAGAGTGAGCTCTTGAAGAGATTTATTGTTTATGCCCTAGAGGTGTGGGAGCCCTAGAGGAGTGTAAGGAAGAAGACTGTGGCATCTTGTTTATTGTATTTTCTTCTAGAAGAGTATTAATACAATTGGGTATTGTCTCTCATATTCTGTGTTATTTCTAAGTTCTAGTTACTTGTGATTCTGGTTAAATTCCAAATATTTAGTTGCTTGTACATGGTAATCAATGGTGCTTCCTAGATCCTGACAATAATGAAGCTAATTATAAAGGTCTAAGTACCAAATAGAAATAGGAACAATAATATCATAAATCATTACAATCTTTAAAGGTTCATGAGTAGGCACTAGACTATTTTCAATGAGGAATTGATATTCTTTTGCCTTGTCTATGTGATGGATCAAAGAACCAATGGTGGCCATTGCATCTATTATCATATTATTGGTCTTAGGTATGTGATCAAATTGTATGCCAATGATCTATTGTTTGAGAATGTTGGTCATGTCCTTGTATGGCACCAGCTTATCATATTTGGTCTAAAAATAGTCAGTAACCTAATTAATGATTAACTAAAAATGGACATAAACCATGAGATGATGAATATTCTATTATACTGCTTGATGGAGACCTGCAACAAGTGCTTCATATTTGGCCATGTTGTTAGTAATAGGAAATCTAATATAGAATGATTTAGGTATAATATCCCCTTATGGTGTAATAAACAATAGGATTGCCCTTGATCCATGTGATGTGAATGCTCCATCAAAATATAGTTTCTAGTGTTGTTCCTTAAGAAGTGGTTTAGTGATGGTCATGGACTCATCTAGAAATTAAAAAATGAGTGGTTTGATATCTATTAGGGGAGATTTAACAAGATGATCTTCAAATACTTATCCATTTATAGCTTTATAATTAATCTATTTAATCTTGAACTCACTCAAGAGCATGATCCATTTAGCCATGCAGCCTTGTACAATTGTCTTGGATAGTAGATACTTGAGCAGATCTACTTTGGAAATAACTATGGTCTTATTGTTAAGCATGTAGTGTCATAGCTTCTAGGATATAAAGACCATATCTAAACAAAAAAATTCTATTAGCATATAGTTGTTTTCATATGAAATAAGTATACAAATTTGATAGTACACATCATGTTCCTTTCCATTATCATCATGTTGAATTAGAAGTGCCCCTAGACATAGGTATAATAAAAATAGATTCCCTAGAATTGGTGATAACAAAATAGGTAGATTGGCAAGATATTCCTTTAGGCACTGAAAAACTTTCTATCATTCTTTATCCCAATGAAATGTGACACCCTTCTTCAGTAAGTGTGTAAATAGATGGCATTTTTTAGCTAATTATGAGATGAATCACCTAATATATTGAATCTTTCCTTGAAAATTATGGATTTGTTTCAAATTAGAAGGTGGTGGCATCTCGATAATTGCTTATAAATTGTAAGGATCAACTTCAATGCCTCAGCAAGAGATGATGAAGCATAACAATTTTCTTGAAGTGACATCAAAGACACACTTATTATGATTAAGTATGACCTTGTATTCATGAATCCTCTCAAATATTATTTATAAAGTGACTGGATGATTAGCCCAGGTCTTTAGTTTACCCAATATTTCATTGACATAGTCTTCAACAATGTCATGCATTATATCATAAAATATGATGGTCATGTCTCTTTGGTATGTAGCCCTATAATTCTTGAGGATAAATGACATAACCTGATAATAAAAAATTCCTTAAGGAGTGGTGAATATTGTCTTGTGTTGGTCTTTTGGTGCGATTTAGATTTGGTTGTATCCTAGAAATCCTTCCATAGGTGAAATAATTTCATACCCTACTATGGATTAAATTATCATGTTGATATTTGATAGAGGAAAGTCACTTTTGGGACAAGCCTTATTTATATTTTTAAATTAGTGCATATTTTGATTCCTTCAAGCTTCTTACTAACAGGCACAACATTTGAGATCCACTCTGAATAATCAATTGGTTAGATGCATATCACTTAGAAGAGTTTTTTCAACTCTTTCTTTAATAGTACAACAATACAAAGATGTATCTTACACAATTTTTGATTCACAAATTTGGCATTAAGATGTACAACAAAATGGTGTAAAATTAAAGTAGGGTCCAAACCTAGCATGATTGAATAGGCCCAAGCAAATATGCCAACAAATTCCATTAGAAGGCCTATAAATAATTCAAATTCCTCCTTAGTGAGGGATGCACCTAATTTGAACCATTTTGGGTCATCTGGCGTCCTAATTTTTGACTTCTATAGTATATTCTACGAGGAGAGTAGAGCCATATTATATAATGTGTTGAGTTGTGAAGCTAAAATCTTCACTAGATGAGAAAATACAGAGGTTGCTGGAGTTACACAGTTGTTGACATCAGTCAAGATAGACCGACATCGGTCAAGGGTTGACCGAAATCTGCCGATGTCGATTATGGATCAGCTAACATCGGTCATATGTAGATAGAAAGAGATCGACGTCGGTCACCTGTGCATTCCAAGAGTTCTATTTTTTAGGGAGAAATAGATTGTTTGCATGTAAAGATTAACTATTATTCTTGATTCCGCATTTCTATTTTTGACAGGATAGATTTGAACCTTTGATTAAGAGGTGCATCTAACGGTGGAGAATGCATAGCTCATGAATCTTAGTATTATATAGTAGGGTTAGATATTCATAGTTTGTATGAAAAGAAAGGTGAATCAATTCAAGTAGTGGAGTTGGTTGTAATTGAGAGAGAGAGAGAACTCTTGAGGGAAAGAGATCTGTACATCTGAGAGGTGTGAGAAGAGTGAGATTTTTTCATTGTATTTCCTTCTGAAAGAGTTTAATACAAGATTGGTTGTTTCTTATATCTCCTATTCTTTGTTGTTTATGATTTCTAGTTACTTATTATTTTTGGTTTAATTTCGTGTTTAGTTGCTTATACAAAAGTAATCAATTTTACTCTATAAGATCCCAACAAGTGGTATCAGAGCATGTTAGTGTTTGTTGATTACATAATTCACTCACAGGGGTTTTCTGATTGAGTGGGAGTAAAGTAATGGTAGAAGAAAGTAAGCTAAGAATGGAGAAATTCAATGGCAAGAATTATCAATTATGGAGGATGCAGATAGAAGATTATCTATATCAGAAAGATCTATACTTACCATTGGGTGGGGTTGAAAAAAAGCCCATAGATATGCAAGATGAAGAATGGAATGTTCTTGATAGAAAGGCTCTTGGATCTATAAGGTTGAGCCTAGCATATTTTGTGATTTCCAACTTATCACAGGCAAAGACAATGGTAGAGTTAATGGATACTTTGGAAAATTTATATGAAAAGTCCTCAACTTCAAATAAGGTATATCTTATGAAGCAATTATTTAATTTGAAAATGCAGGAAGGTGGATCGGTATCTAGTCATCTTAATGATTTCCAGGCAATAGTAAATTAGTTAAATTTAGTCAAAATAGTTTTTGATGATGAAATTAAGGATCTCTTAATCTTATGCTCTTTACCTAAAAGTTGTCATAGTTTGGTAATGGCAGTTAGCAATACTGCATCTGCTTCAAATATCTTGAAAGTTGATGATGTTGTTAGTGTAATCTTGAATGAAGGAATTTGTAGGAAAAGCACAGAGGAAGCATCAGGTAATGCTTTAAGTATTGAAAGCAAGGGAAGGCAAAGAGAGAAGGGTAAGCAAGGGAGATCAAGGTCAAAGTCAAAGATGAGAAGTAGATCCAAATCCAAAAATGGAAGAATAACTTTTTGGAATTGTGGAAAGAAAGGGCATGCAAAGAAGGATTGTTGGTTGAAGGATATCAAATAAAATCAGCATGAAGATAATAAAGAAGAAGCAAAAGTTGCAGGTATTGTTGCATAGGATGCTCTTATATTTTCTTTGGATAATAAAGTAGAATCTTGGGTTTTAAATTCTAGTGCCTCTTTCCATGCAACCCCAAATAGAGAATTTTTCAATGATTATGTCCATGGAGATTTTGGAAAAGTTTATTTAGGGGATGATGAGCCTTGTCAAATTGTTGGCAAAGGAAAAGTGCAGCTGAAATTGCATAATGGCTACACATGGGTGTTGAAGGATGTCATGCATGTACCCACCCTGAAGAGGAATCTGACTTCTGTAGGAAAGTTGGGTGAGGAGGGTTGCATAGTAACTCTCACAACAGAATCTTGGAAAGTTTCCAAAGGTGCACTTGTATTAGCTAGAGGTAAGAGAGTAGGTACACTTTATCTATCTACTTGTATTACTGATCATTCTCCTTCTATTTTACCTACTTCAGATGTAGATGTAAAGTTGTGGCACTGTAGGCTTGGTCACATGAATGAGAAGGGAATGAATGTTATTAAGTCAAAAGGTAAGCTTTCAGATTTAAAAAGCATAGATCTAGATTTCTATGAGCATTGTATTTTTGGAAAATAGAAGAAAGTGAGGTTTCTCAAAATTGGGTCAACAAAGAAGAAGCACAAGTTGAAGCTTGTTCACACAAATGTGTGGGGACCAGCTTAGGTAGCTTCTATTGGAGGATCACGGTATTATGTTTCTTTCATTGATGATGCTACAATAAAGGTATGGGTTTATTTCATAAAGAAGAAATCTAATGTTTTTGACACATTTAAGAAATAGAAAGCTTTGGTTGAGAATGAAACAGGTTTGAGATTAAAGTGCCTTAGATCTGACAATGGTGGTGAGTATAGCAGTAATAAATTCAACAGTTACTATTCTATGAGTGGAATACATAGGGAAAGGATGGTTTCAAGGACACCTCAGCATAATGGAGTTGCTAAAAGGATGAATAGAATAATAATGGAGTGTGCATGGAGTATGAGGTTGCATGCTAGTCTGCCCTTACAGTTTGGGGTAGAAGCTGTAGATATTATAGTTTACTTGATTAATAGAGGACCTTCTACTACACTAAATGGTGGAATTTCAGAAGAAGCATGGATAGGTGAAAAGGTATATCTTTCATTTCTTAGATTTTTTGGTTCTGAAGCTTTTGTGCACATTAATAAAGAAAATAGAAAGAAGCTGGATGCTAAATCTATGCAGTGCACTTTCATTGGTTATGGTTCTAGAGATTTCGGATTCCAGTTGTGGAATTTGAAAACTAAAAAAATTATTAGAAGCCATGATGTAGTTTTCAATGAGAAGGTGATGTACAGTGATCAACTCAAGAGGCTAAATAATTCTAAGCAGGGCAATGTTGATTTGGATGAGGTTATGATCCAAAATGAGCTCACGGGTAAAAATAATCATACATAGGAAAACACAGACACCGACATCAGTCAGGCAAGAACTGATTTTAGTTAGGTAGGAACCAACATTGGTCAGATAGAAACTGATATTAGTCAGGTGGAACCAATGTCGGTCAGGTACAGACCGACATCAACCAGAGATGACTGAGATCGGTCACTAACAGAAAGAAATTTGGGTAGTCAGCAAGCTGTGAATGAGTCTCAAATGCCCATGAGGAGGTTTGAAAGGGTAAGTAAACCTCCAATTCATTATTCCCCTTCTTTATACTACTTTTTGCTAACTGATAGTGGAGAACCAGAAAGTTTTGATGAGGTAATGCAGGTAGAATCTAGGAAACAATGGGAGCATGACATGAATGAAGAAATTGATTCCTTGAAAGAGAACCAAACGTGGGATTTGGTTGAATTTTTAGCTGGAAAGAAAGCACTAAAAAATAATGGGTTTACAGGTTAAAGGAAGGAGATAATGGACAAATGAGACATAAGGCTAGGTTGGTAGTAAAGGGATTTGCACAGAAACTAGGTATTGATTTTGGTGAAATTTTTTCTCCTGTAGTAAAGATGACTTCTATTCGGACTGTATTATTTTTAGTTGTTATTGAGGATTTACATATTTAGTAGCTTGATGTTAAGACAACATTTTTTCATGGAGATTTGGATGAAGAAATATATATGGATCAGCTGGAAGGTTTTGAGGTCAAAGGTAAGGAGAAACTTGTGTGCAGGTTGAAGAAAAGCTTATATGGTCTTAAGCAAGCTCCAAGACAATGGTATTTGAGGTTTGATAGGTTTATGATAGAACATGGCTTTAGTAGATGTCAATTTGACCATTGTGTTTATTTTAATAGACTGGATAATGGTAGTTATATTATCCTGTTACTGTATGTAGATGATATGCTTGTTGCAGGTTCACACATGCAGGATATTACTGAGCTTAAGGTAAAATTAGCTCACACATTTGCCATGAAGGATTTAGAAGTAGAAAAGAAAATCCTTGGCATGAGTATTAAGAGAGATAGGAAAAATCACAATTTGATTTTGTCTCAAGAGGATTATGTGAACAAGGTGTTGGAGAGGTTCAATATGCAGGATGCAAAACTGGTGAGCACACCTATGGCTAGGCACTTCAAGTTGAGCAAAGAACAGTGTCCTAAATCACATGACGAGGTTGAGTACATGAGTAGAGTTCCATATGCTGTAGCAGTTGGGAGCTTGATATATGTAATGGTATGTACTAGACCTGATATTACCCAAGCAGTGGGAGTTGTCAGCAATTTTATGGCCAATCTAGGAAAGGAACACTGGAAAGTAGTTCAATGGATTCTCAGATATCTGAGAGGGACCAGCAGTAGGAATTTATGATATGGAGGGTCAAACACTTCTCTACATGGATATGTAGATTCAGATATGGTAGGTGACTTGGATGGTAGGAGAAGCACCATAGGATATGTGTTCACTGTTGGTGGAACAGTAGTTAGCTGGATTTTAAAGTTGCAGAAGGTTGTTGCCTTGTCTACTACAGAGGCAGAATACATTGCAGCCATAGAGGCTAGAAAGGAAATGATTTGGATGACTCAGTTCATGGAAGATTTGGGAAAGGAGTAAAAGAGTTGTAGATTATACAGTGATAGTCAAAGTGCAATTCATTTGGCAAAGAATTCAGCCTTTCATTTAAGAACCAAACATATACAGCTTAGGTACCACTTCATTAGAAGGGTATTGGAGGATGGTGAGTTAAAGATAGAAAATATCCATACAGATAAGAACCCTATTGATATGTTAACAAAGCTAGTAACAAAGGAGAAGTTGAATCTTCATTCAACTTTTGTTGGTCTTCAAGATTGAACTTGAAGATGGAGAAACAAGCTAGAGGATGTTGTTGTACAGGTACAGGTGCAGTTGTTTATCTTCAAGTGGGAGATTATTGAGTTGTGGAGCTAAAATCTTCACCAGATGAGCAAATGTAGAGGTTGTTAGAGTTACACAGTCACCAACATCAATTAGGATAGACTGACATCAGTCAGGGGTCAACTGGAATCTGCCGACATTGGTTATGGATCGACCGACATCTGTCATATGAAGATAGAAAGAGACCGATGTCAGTCACCTGTGAATTCCCAGAATTCTATTTTTTAGGGAGAAATAGATTGTTTGCATGTAAATATTAACTGTTAGTCTTGAGTCCAAGTTTCTATTTTTGGTAGGATAGATTTGAACCTTTGATTAAGAGGTGCATCTAACAGTGGAGAATGCATAGCTCATGAATCCTAGTATTATATAATAGGGTTAGATCTTCATAGTTTGTATGAAAAGAAAGGTGAATCAATTCAAGTAGTGGAGTTGGTTGTAATTGAGAGAGAGAGAGAGAACTCTTGAGGGAAAGAGATTTGTACATCTAAGAGGTGTGAGAAGAGTGAGATTTCTTCATTGTATTTCCTTCTGGAAGAGTTTAATACAAGATTGGTTGTTTCTTGTATCTCTTATTCTTTGTTGTTTCTGATTTCTAGTTACTTATTATTTTTAGTTTAATTTCATGTTTAGTTCCTTATACAAAAGTAATCAATTGTACTCTGTAAGATCCTAACATAATGGTTGGTAATGATGTGCATTAACCTATAACTACAAAGTCTTCTAGTTGGACTAGTTCTTCAATTTCTCCTAAACAAGATGAATCAAAATCACCAAATGATAATGATGGCCATATTACAGATAATATTGGAAATTATTGGGAAATTCAATCAAAGGTATGCTTTTCTAAAGAACTGAACTAGGACCCAAAATTAAGTTCATTGTTGTTGGTCTCCTGAGCTTCATTTGAGGAAAGGTAAACACCCCAATCTAATGGTGCTTATAACAAGTTTTCACCAAAATACTAGTATTTCTTTTTACTTATACCCTAGTCCAAAAATGCCTCAAAGAAGTTTTCACTTTGCGACCTTAATGTTTTATTCTATTGTTTCTGGCTAAGGGTTTTCACCCATTCTCCAAAATAGGCTAGATGATCCAATTTGATAAAGAACCCTTGTTTGTAATCTCCTACTAAAACATTATCTCTTAGGCCTAGAAAATCACAAAAGGCCTCATCATTCTTAAATTCATTTATAGGCACTATGGATTCTTGTTGGTCCTAGGCTATAAGTTGAGGGTGATAAAGAGGAATCAAGTTATGATAGATAATGAGGGCAATCATACAAATGATATGTGGGTCAAATAGGTTGGTATTGCCAAGGTATTCATAAATTCTATAATCAGACTTTGCTTCACTCCTCACATTATCACCACTAAACACTAGCATCACAACATGAATAATATATGTGTGGTCACCCCTAAGTGGTTTAAGTTTGAGACCATAAGTTCCTTTATACTAGGTTATAAAAACTGGTTCTAGAGTTCCTTATTATTTTGGCCTTAGGCCTCTTCCTTCATATGCTTGGTTATCCATGATCTTGTTAGGAATGGGATATTTTACATTTTTATAGCATTCAACCAAATTGTCATTGTACAACCAAGATTCATCATTGGCAAGTGGGTCCTCTTCTTAGTCAATGGATAGTATGAAAGTGATAGGATCTAGACTATGAAGTTTACATTTTTCTTTTTGTTTCCATTCCATGAAAGGTGGTCTAGCTTTAGGTTTTCCATAGGACTTGGGGCTATTTGGAATCTTAGTAATGTGAAATGTGTTATCAGTCAAGTACTCTCTTAGGCCATTGGCTGAGATAGTAAAATGATTAGACATTTTAAAAGGAGGCATTTGTGAAGATGAGTCAAGGCTATCTAGGTCTATACAATTATCCTATGGTAATTTGATAAGTATTTATTTGTCTTTGTCCTTTTTAGAAACTAATTATAGGCAAAAGTGATAGTTGTAACTTTTGTACTCATCCTCTAAATGCTTGCAATGTTTATAGGGCTGAAAATCTCCATTGATGGTGACCTCCATGCCTGAGTGTGAGAACTTGAGACACTAGTGCAATGTTGAAGGGATTGTATGAATTTCATGTATCAAATTTTTTTCTGATAGATCGAGGTCTAACACATGGAAAAATGTATCATGATCAATGTCCCAATAATAACTTGCAAGCTTATAGTTCTTTGTGATTCTCATTCTTTATTATCATAGGCTTTGATAATAATTATTCCTAACTGTAGATTAGTTGATGTATATCTAAGATGCTTGATGAGATTTAAAGATATAATATTTAGGCCTGATCCATTATCTATAAGGATTTTACCATGTGATGACAACTTCAATGCACAAGGGATTGTTATGGATGGGGATAAGGGATGACATATCACTTTGGTCGAGGGTCAATTTTTGGCCTAGGGATATATGTACCACTAAAATTTGGAATTGATCTAGAGATATGTCATTTAGAACTGGGATTGGCCTAAATTTTTGTTAGGATGTTCTTGTGGATAGTAGACATACACAACAAATCCAAAATGGAAATTTTTGTGGGTTTCTTCTAGAGTTGTTCCACAATGTCATAAGGATTTTCCCTAATAAAGGTATATGGCTTGTTCCTAGCTAACAAAGTGGGTTAGATTGGTTCATTTGGAGGAGGTTGTGAGCTTGAGATGTTAATATTAGGCTAATGAGTTATCATTTCATAATTAGGATTAGATACAAGACCATTGTAACTTGATGATGATGGAGATAGGCCAAATAGGATAAGTTTTGATTGATAGTGTACTTGATTATGGTCATTGGGTAATGATGAGTTATCAATATAAGGACATGAAATAGTAACCCCTAGTTTTTGGTGTGTTTGGTTGTGGTCATAGGTCAGGGAAGGATTATTAACATAGGTGGGTTGATTAGAATTATGTGGCAATGGTCCTAGTTTATTAGTACTTGGTCTAGGATTAATGGTGATGGTTAAAATGTGAGATCCCACAATATGACCTACAACTTTGTTTTAGTCATGTGAAACTATGTGGTGAGTTTGTTAATTATTAGAATCATTTTAGCCTTGGTTCTTCTAATTCAGTTGTTGTTGTTGTTGTTGTTTTTGCTAATATTATTATTGTTGTCATGGTGGCTATTATTATTATTATTATTATTATTATTATTATTATTATTATTATTATTATTATTATTATTATTATTATTATTATTATTATTATGTTGTGGAAAAGGGTTTTGATAGATACCTAGGTTCTAAGTGGACATAGACACTCTATTATCCAGTACAATCTCCCTATTTTCCAACATACTTTTGATGAGGTGTTTTATCTACACACAAAATCATAGATTATATCCATGAACATGATGGTATTCACATAATTCATTCTCTATATACTAATCTAGACATAGAATACCCTCAAGATGGTGCTTTGGAATTGGCCAACTAATCATATTAGCTATGGCTAGATTGTGAAACACTAATTTGATAGGTTCACCAAGATCACTGAAGACTCTAGGAGTGGGTCTTCTTCTTTGAAGATGGATTTGCAAAGGTGGTGGTTACTATATTTGTGGACTTGGTCTAAGTTACTATGATGGTTATACTAGCTAAATAGGTTGTTGATGGGGAGTAAGCTATATTTATGGTATGGGCTAAGAAAATGACATTTTCACCATTTGTATATGATGAAACTAGTTACTCCATTCTTAAAAACATTATTATTATAGTTTTATATCTTAGATTTTTTATAGTTACTAACATAGGCTGGTATCGACACTTGCACTTGGACTTGGTTATGGTTATGACTTGGGTTTGTGCCTTGGTTTTGGCTTTGATTTTGGTTCAAGGAGTTTAAATTAATAATCACTTTGTTAATAAGGGCCTTTTCAATTTCTAAACATGTGTTGATGTTTTGTGTTAAGGTATACACACACTAAAGTTTCAAGTGATAGGATATATTTTTGTGTGAATATTTAGTAAATATAATGACCAATTATTTATCTGGTAAGATATGGGTGAAGTGACTAGCATGTGATCTTAGTTTTTATAGATAGATTTCAAATATCTCACCAAATTTTTGCTTAGTTTGAGTCAAATATACTAATGAAATCTCATGCTTGAGATTATAGGAGAAATGCTATAAAAATTTATCTAAGAGGTCATCAAAATTAGACACATAATTCTTTGGAAATTTGAGGAACCAATCCAAAGTCTATCCTTATAGACTTTGAGGAAACAAGAAGAGTAGGTAAATGTCATTATAATCCACTAGCTAAAAAAAAATCAAATGGGCCTTAGGGTCTCCTTAACCCTTATAATTATCTAATTTTGGTGTTTCATAACCTAAAGGAGATGGTATTTGAAGATACTCCATGTTGAATGGGTATGAACACATGTCATATAACTTGAATTTATTGGTATTCTTTCCTACTTGAATTGACTCAATCATATCCTTCATTTGTTGAAGTTATTGGGCCAATAAATTAGATGGTACATTTGACTGAGGTGGTGACTTAGTGGTCAAAGGTGGATTACCTTAACCGAGGTATAATAAAGGCATGGTTTGTTATGAAATGTTGGTTTGATGAGTGAACTAACCAAGAATATACATATGAGTATTGGGATGTGATTATTGAAATTTCACATGTTTTTGGGCTATATTATAATTCAAATTTAGTGTATAACCTTAGTTTTGAGGGAATTAAGGTTAAGATTGAAGGATATGGCTTAGGGTAAAATATTGTGCCTAATGAGGTTAAGTAGGGACTTGATGCTGACTAGTCAAACCTAGCTAAATAAAGGGAACTTTTTGTGGACTAAGGCCCTATCTTTTGATCTATGACACATGTGGAATAAAATTCAATTACTATCTAATTGGTATTTATTTGATAGTGGTACCTTTTTATTATACAAACACATGTTGTGAACTAAATGCTTTTTGGGTGTTTGGTATTTATCTTTGGCCAATAGACACACATTTTTTATTATATACCTTTTTAAATTATAAAAGTATATTGGTCTATGACTTTTGACATATGTTCCCCATTACCTATTGAGGTAGAACATTTGTTTCCCCTTGTTGAGGTAGCATAGTATTTGGCCTCTTCTATGGTGGTATATTAGATTGTGCTTATTATTGTGGATTTTTAATCATAACCTATTGAGGTGGAGTATAATTCATCATGTGTTGTTGAGGTAAAGAACTATTTGGAATTTGATTACTTAATCCCTATGGTTATGTGCTTGATGAAGTAGCTGGTGGAGGATTGGAAGTAACTTGTTGTGGTTAGGATGCAGGATTTCATTCCCCTTGCTATTGTGAACCACTCATGGTATTAACTAAATTCACTTGTTATTGAGAACTATTTGTTGGTGTAGTTAAACCACTTTGGCCTGGATTGGAAGACACTTGTATATTATCCAATATGTTTTTCATATTGTTCTACATAAAAGCCATAGTCACCTCTTCAATAGATGGGACATTATACATGTCACCTACTAAAGTTATTTTTTAAAATGGGTCCATACCCAAATTAACTATACCTTTTAACTTAATTAATACTCCTATTAAAATATCTAGCTCTATGAGTGAGACATTTGACATGGTCATATCATTAAAATTACATGCTATATTCAAATAGGTTTTATATGCTTGTTGCATTTATATAAAGTGGTCCTCTATGAGGCCCTTTAATTTTAAAATCATATTTGGGTCTTGATACAAAAATTTTATGAGTGCTTGAGGATGGCTAGTAGAGTCATGTTCAATGGTTTGGGTTTAAGGCATGTTTAGAAACACTCTAACTAGACCAGGAAAATTTTCATGGGTGAAATCTAATGGAAACTTGGAATCTACCTACGTGGATCTAAATAAAACCTCATACTTATTTTAAATAAATAGATAATTAAAAAAATAAGGATCATATGTCAATGGCATAGTAACTTAATATGGTTGTTGTTGAACTAGTTCTACAACTGATGATATGCTAGCAAGATACTACATGGTTTACTTTTGGTCTTGCTTTGAATAGGGAGGTGTGTTAACTAAATAATGGGATAATATATCTTGAATTTGTTCCCAAGATTCATTAGTGTAAGGAGGATAAGGATCCTTCTCATAAACCACATCATCACTATAGGGGTCTTGAACAACGTTATCATTTATGACTACATTATCATAACTTGAATTATACATGGATCCACTATGAGTGTAATGATAAATATGTTGTATATTTTTTAGTGATGTCATGGAGGTTTCCAAGTGAGTGGATGAATTTTATTTATATTTTAAGTGTCAATGATAAAGTGTGTAGTGTGCATATCCTAGTATGCTTGAAGTATGCTTGGTTGATCTTTAGTTTTGACATGGTTAAGGATGTTTACAGATGAGTATGATGATTTTATAATGTTTGAGGGGTCATATAAAATGTCAAGGATTATTTTAAATATTTTTTTCATGCATGGTGTTCATCTAGTTCTTCATTATGTTCATCTTGGCATAGTTGGCTCTATGATAGAAAAATTTGAGTAGGTAGTTTCCTAACATCACCATTGCCACGTATGGATGATTATGGGGAGTTAGTCATATGGATGTGATAAAATTAGTCCAAATTTTATATGGTAAAAATTTTAGGTCATGTGATTAAGAAAATCAAAAGTTATTAAGGTTCAACTTTGGCCTTCCAAGTAGATTGTAGTAGTTTCTATTCTTAGCCAGACCGTCACTACACGTCATGAAAATATGGATGAACCATAAATTTTGTGCATTTAATTAAGGTAAAAATAATATATATAATGGTAAAAACTTACATGTATATGTTTTTTATAGTGCCAATAAGCTACCTTGAAAATTTGGAATCCTGAAGTATTTTCTAGCTCAAGATATAAATCTTCAAAGTTGCTCTAGCAGACTGTGATGCGTCAAAGACTATTAAGTTTAACCACATTGATGACTAAGGAAATTGGTCTAGAAGATACAATAGTTTACATTAATTTAAAATATTTATCCAATAGAGAATTTAATATTCAACACGTCAAAGGTTGTATGCATAGGTGACAAGTGTCATAATCTTGCTAGTATGACAAAATATCAATGGTGAGTGGTGGTTCGTAATGATAAAGATAAATGATAAGGGACAAGTCAAAGTAAATAATGTACACAAGACTAAAAATTGGAACAAGTATAAGGTAATATTATTAAAGTGATTAAAATTCATGCAAGGGTGACAAGTATCATAATCGTAAGAGTTCTGAGCAATTTCTAATGGTGAGTGTTGCAAGATAAGGACCAAGGTGATCCATAGAGATAGATGGTGCTCATTTAGTGAATATGTGGTCAAATTTTTTTATGTTTAATAATAAATCATATTTAATAATCATAATATATTGATGGTGCATTTTTAATCTAATATGTGAGGACATGAGGTGATGGCAAAGTGATTGAAGTTTAATAGTGGCTCAGTGACCATTGGATTTCAAATATTTGAATTTATGAGGGAAGACCAATCTAATTTTTTTTCTCATATATTTAAATATAGGAAAAAATTATTGATGAAGTTAAAAAAACTATAGATAACTTTAAGGTACATCTATAAATGTTTATAATAATATTTGGAAGTTCGTGTAGTTGTAGATATTGAGTTCTAAAGTTTACTATGTGTTTTGACCATGTTTTGTAAGTGACTTGAGAAGGATTTTTGAGTTTTTATTTACAAGGATGTTTCAATGGGACTTAACTATTGGAGAGTGTTTTAGACTCCATGAGGATGATCTGTATGGATTTTAGGGGTTTGACCAATCCATATTTAGTATAAACAAATGATTATAAGTTGATTATGTGTTTGTTCATGGTGTTTATGTGTATATAATGTTATTCAAGAAAATTGTGCTTTAGCAAAAGAGTGTTTTGGTGAATATGATCATTTAATGATGTTGAAGGGGTCATGTGGAGTGGACATATGCATTTGGAAGTGGTCCTATGTTTCTTAGTTTTCTTAGAGAAGTGCCAAAGAGGTGAAAGGGTCTTCATAAGACCTAAAAGGTGACTTATGCCTATTTGAAAGATGGTTGTGCTTGAAGATGACCCATGTTAGATGAATTAAGAGTAAAGGCATGTGTTGTGGAAAATAAGGAAGGTTTTGAAAATGATAATAATCATGAAAGTTATATAAAAGTTGAAACTACATGTGGTGTTTTTTAGGCTTATGGAATATAAGTGTGAGACCTGAGCGAAGAGGTGTGTGGTTTGTGAAATGAAGGAAAGGGTGTGTGCCCAATGGATGGATTGAAGATAAAATTAGGTTGATGACTATGTGTATGACATATAGGTCATATTTTATGTCAAGGATAGTGATCTTGTAGGTTTGAAGATAAATGTGGTCAGAAGGACTTAATCATCTTAGGGGCAAGTGCTCATTATGAAACAAGTGTTTCACTAAAGCTAGTAAGAAGGACTTGATCATATTAGGGGCAAGTGATCCTTGTAAAATAAGTGTTTCACTAAATTTTATTTATAAATACTTGATCAGTTTCATGTTTACATACTTATTATAAGACAAGTACTCCATGTGTTTTTAGGCTTAAGAGTGGGTTTTAATCCCCAAGAGGGTTTCCCATATAGATCTTGTGTTGTGTGTATGACCTTGTATGATCTATTTTTAATTGTTATGAATGAATTATATATTATATGAATGTTTTTAATTATCTAATAAGGATTTTAAAGGACTGGAATTAAAGTGGAAATATATTACATCACTGATTCAACCCTTCCCTCTTACTGATTATACCTCTAGCCTAGATTGTACATGGATCCACTATGAGTGTAATGAGACATATCCAAATTAATGTCTAACATTTCATGAAGAAGGTCTATAGTTCTAAAAACTCTTTAAAATAAGGTCTAAAACACAAATGGCCCAACCTTGGTCTAAGAACTGGATCTATTTTTCCAAAATGGTCAATGATAAACTCAGTCTAAAATAGTTTAACATCAAATGTATTTCACAAATGGTCAAGTTAATGGATTAAACCAGAATGCCAAAATTGGTAATAAGTGTTTCAAATAATTTTAATCTATGTCTAAAGATGAAAAAGGTTGTTAGGTATTTGGGAGCAAGGTACAAATTTAGGATCAAAATAACTAGGTCTAAAATAGAAGGTAAGATGTTAGGACTTTTGGAAACATGACACAAAATCTAGATTGTGAAACACACTAGGTATAAAAAGAAATGGTAATTTCTAGGTATTTTGGGAACATGACACAAAAGATAAAATTTTAAACACACTAGGTCTAAAAGAAATGGGAATTACTAGGTCTATTGGAAACAAAACACAATAGTTAGACTTTTGAACACACTATATCTAAAAGAAAACATGAATTGATAGGTATTTTAGAAAAAAAACACAAAATCTTGAATTTTAAACATAGTAGGTCTGAAAACAAATAAGAATTTTCTAGGTCTTTTGGGAACAAGGAATAAAAGCTAGTCTTGGCACAAACTAGGTTTAAAAGGAAAGATATTTAATCTAATAAATTTGAAACACTTTGACTCAAACTAGAAATTTGTATTCAAACATAATCTTAACCTTTGGAAAAATAAATTGGACTTTAATAAAATCAAATATAGACCACTTCCCAAATCTAGGCATGAAAATAGGCTTTAAATTGAGTAAGGAACTAGTCTAAGTTGCACAATCCAAAAGTGAGACGTAAATGTATGAACCAAAATTATGTGAGTTATAAGTATAAACTAATAAATGTTTGAATCTAAATTTATCAAAACCAATTTAGAACTCAATTTAAAAGGCTTTTTTTTTAAATAGACAATAATCTAGACCAAAATGAATGACGTAACACTATTAGGCATAAACCAAGAAGGCACACATGGTTTTGAATTTATAATTTGGACACAAGGCAAGAATAATATTTGAAATAATATGAGAAACATAATGACACTATCTTTATCTAAAGGTATGACAAATGGTTTGCTTCAAAAACTCTAAGGTATAAGACTTGGAATGAAATGGGCAACTTAATGATGCCCCTTTCAAAAAAGTGACACACATAAAATTTTGAAAAATGACTAAAACAAAGTGTGGTGTCAAATGGATGACATAAAACCTCTTTAAGAAAAAGAGTTATGTGCAAACATGACTTGTTTTGGATGTGGTATGATAAATAAATATTTTTGACTTAAGACAATGCAAGTAAGAAGGAAAAATAACAAAAACACCTAAGTGTAACGTCTTAATTCTAAAAATTGACAAGGTGGATTTGTACTATCAAATTCCATATATATATTTTTTCTTAAGAGGAAATTATGTTGTTAATCCAAAATTTAAAATGTGCATGAAAAGTGGGGTTTTTAGGCCCCCTCTTCTCTCAAGAGTTTGTACAATGATATGGAACTTTGGGCTACTCACCTTGCATTGATAGTATATCTAAAATAAGTGGGGTTGTCTAAAAATTATCAATTTTCATACATTCTAAATGGTCCTATATGTGTGGTTAACATTAGGGTGAAACACATTATTTAGATCTATATTAACTAGTTTTTTGTGAAAAGGTCTTATCCTTTTCACAACCACTACATCTATCAATTTATTGGTGTAGTGTGATGTACAAGTTAAATATACAGTTTAAGGTATTTTCATACAAACAAAGATTTCTTAACCATTAAAACAAACATCCTAATAAGTATACCTCAATTTTATACCCCTAATGTGGAGTGGGGTTGAAGTGATGCTAGGAGATGAATTCTCGGGTCAACACTTCCTTAAAGAACCCATGAGGAGGCCATGAACTCCCACCCACAAGCTAAAATGCATGAAAATAAAGAATGTGGAAGGAATTTAGCATCATTTTGGGGTCACCCAAATCAATCAAATATTATGGAGGGACTTAATAACTTCCCTTCCATGTTTTTGGATAAAAGTGATAAATGCAATAAGTGAGCATTTTTATCACCCAAGTTCCCTAAAGGTGATAGGGGGAGAGCATACACATGACACTGGTCTTTCAAAACAAACACTCAATAACAAACATAAAAATGAAAAATCTTATGAGTATTTAACTAGAGTGTAAGTTCATTTTTATGACACCAAATGAAATATGTCATGAAATTTATCCCTTTGGCATTATGTGAAAACTTTTGAGAAAATGAAAAAAAATCAAGTAAAGGATTTTAAAACACAAACATTAAATGTGTATTTTGAAACTTGAAGTGATAAAAATGTCTTTTATTGGTATTTGGGTCCTGAAAAAGATGATAGGGGGTACTTGTGCTTAGAATTAAAAAGTAAGTGGGTATATGACTTTTAGAATTTAGCTCTCAGCTTTCAAATTTTCTTCACATAGTGCAAAATCATAGAAACATAGAGTAATACTACAACTTTTCCTGAAAAATCATAATTAATTAGCATAAAAACACAATTTTTCATAAAAAACCAAAACTAATTAACATAAAACCAAAACTATATTCAAAATAGAGGGTTAACACAAAATTACAAATATTAAAGTAATATCGCATAAATTAAGACAATACTACCACTCTTAAGGCAAAACCACAACTTATCTTGTAACATAATAGTTATTAGAAAACTATGATGGTTAAGATAATATTGTAATTTATCAATTAAAATATTTACTTATCATGTAAAATCATAACTCTTCTTTCAACATAAAATAATTAGTGCAAAACTATGATAGTTAAGGCAAGATCACAATAAGTAATGCAATATCACTATTATAAAGACAAAATCATAAATAAAAATTTGTGATATTGTAGTGAAATATCATTATTATAGAGAGAAAAAATGTGAATATATACAGTAAAATAAAAAAAAATTATATAACGTCCATGAGCCTCCAACTTCCACTTTTTTAGTTAGCAAGTTTGGATTTTGACATGGAAATTGTTAAGAAGATGTCCTAAAATACCTTGGGAAGAACTTTATGGGGTGAAATTACCATTAGACATTCTATCATGTGAATAAAAAATCCATATAGGGGAGGTTGGTATAGTGTTATTTGAATACAACCAAATCAAAATAACACACTAACACCACTAGCCTAGACACTAGGGAGAGCATAGGTAACAAGCATACAATGAAAACATAACTAGAAAAAAAAAAATCATTTTAATTTATTTATATCTCCAAAATATTTTATTGAAATGGTTTTCTTAGCTATATGAATCAATAAATCTCCATTATCTACACCTTTCCTTGCTACCTTGGCTTGGATGGGTGGCTTATGAATTTGACATGATAACACTAATTGAAAGGCTTCTTGCATCTATTTTAGGATAATAAATTTACACCAAAAGATCTTTGTCTCTCAAAAAATGATAATTATAAATTTGGCTTATGATAAAATTGAAGATATTTTTTCATAATAACATTACACAAAAATAACTTGTTGATCAATAGGTAGGGCCTTTTATTTATAGCCTCCAAAGTTAACTCTCACATAAGGTAAGTTAAGGTTAAATTTAAATATGGAATGAGTTCAAACTAACCATAGGTGAGTTGATGATAACTCTATTTAAATTAAAAAGTGTCATTTAATTATGATTTTCAATTTATATGCATGGTTTTTAAATTATATATTTTGAGATATTTGTGAAAGCTTGACAACTCATAAAGGCAATGATGAAAAGGTTTGATATTTTGAATTACCATTTTTAGACATTCATTAATTATAAATTGATAATGTATCCAAGAATTTAATTTGGTTTAATTATTTTATTAATTTTTATTAGCATTTTATCTCTTTTAAGAATTGTTAAAGTGCCCTTCTTAATGGGTTCATAGGCCAAACTCCCAGTTGTTAGGTCACAAGGTAACTGGGGATGAATCCATAAGAGATTATTATTGTGTATGGGTTAGTACCCCAAATAGGGATGCCTCAACACCATTATTATCATTTATGAATTATGCATAGATGAAATTTGGATGTGTAGTGATTTCTAGGCTTAATTCACAATGTTTGGTAGAAATCAATCTAAAGTTTGATCAAAAGCCAGTTATAGCCAAAATGAGGTGTTTAAAAATAATAATACCCACATACCAAGATGTTTAAAAACCATACTAAAAGGGCCAACTAGTGAACCCCATCAATATGGACCTATAACATAGTTCCCGCATGATGATGACAGGCTCCATCCCCCCCCCCATGGAAGAGGAGATAACTAACTGTAGCTACAAGATCGACTTTGTCAGCATATAGGTGCTCAAGGAGGCAAAAATTTTGGTGGAGGATCCTAGGTGATGTGACTCAAATAACAAGGAACACTCCCTTAGATATCAAGTGGTTCTTAAAAATATCTAAACTCTATGGAAAATTTATTTTCTTGGACTTGAATCTGCATGCAGGTTAAAGGTAATACAAATAGCTTGTTATTAATATAGAGTTGATAAGAAGATTCCTCATTTTTAAATAAGACAAAAAAATTTAATTTACATAATTAAAATATAATAACATTTCAAAATAAATTCCATATCAAAACTATACATGTTGGCCAATTATAAAAATCCTTGAAGAGGGCTAAGCCATGAGAAACATTCATGGTTATAATGTTGAAAGAGATTATATATCCATTGTCAAGTAGAATAGGTTTTTGTACATATCCAAAAGAAGTTATTGAAAGACTCTAAACTACTACACATTAGACACTTGGGTTGAGCAAATCCAAGCTAAGAAAGATGTTCCCCAAGTGGAAGGACATGATGGACAAGACACCAAAGGAAATGATCTAGTTTAGGTTCAATTTGGCCTTCCAAATTTTATTGAGTTACGCAAGCCACATACTAAATGAGGAATTGAGACCCCAACACCTATTAAGATTGATAAGAACTGATAAAAAGGGCCCATCAATTTATTAAAGAATTATAAAAAAAATAATCTTTGAAATAAATATTATAATTCCACTTCCAAGATTTCCTCAATGAATATAGAGGTTGCAAACCCAAATTATGATGCATAACATATAGGATTAACCCTTGAATGTGGAGAATAAATGATAGGTTAGTATTACCTTTTACTTACATTGAGGTTGGTTATTAAAAAATTTAAATGCACTTTGTTTGATAAGCGTGATTATTTCTACCAGACAGCTTGTCAAATATGGACCCTTATCTATTGAATACCTTTCTTAAAAATGACTTTCTAAAGATAACTCCCTATCATCAAATTAACCCACTATAGAATCTTGGAATGTTTTCAAAGATATTTGGCAAGTAGATAAATCTTGTTTCCATGAGTATTTGTTTTTATAGTATTAATTTTAATTAAATAGGACTTTAATATGAAATTATATTTCATAATTTATTTGTTTATAACATTGCAAAGAAGTAGAGGAAAGACAACTTTGAACCTACATTTACACAATTTATTTGAAACTACAAATATATTTATTTTTAGTTAAACATACTTATGGAAAAACATAGGTAGGGATAGTGAGTGGCAAGAGAGAGAAAAAACTAATGTATATAAACTTGAAAATATTTTATGACCACTATATAAGAGCAATTAGATTAAAGCTTTTGAAAATATCGTGTCCCTATTTTTAACTTAATGTTTCAATCAATATCCATAATTTATCTAATATTATTAAAAAATTTAATTAATTTTTTTGGATTGTGAAAATATTAAATTTATAATAAAAATATTTTTTTATTTTTAAAAAATTAAATTTTATGAAAAAAATCAGCACAACATAAATGATGGTTTTGTCTATTTTTAGAGCATTTTCAGAGTCCAAAAAAGTCTCATCTAATTTAAACACTTATCTCACGGAGGCCATAACTTTCAATCTATAATTTTATTGGATCTCTCATTCACATCAAAACAAAGGTCTCAAAAATAAAAAATTAACCTTACCCACACTATCTGATTAGGGACATTTTGAAAACTTTTCAGAGGCCATATGTGACCATTTAAAGGTCTAAAAATGCATTTTAATATATTTTAGGATTTTTCCATTTTTAGAAATATGATATTCCTAAAACCAGACATGAAATTTAGTTTGAATTCTTCCATCAGTTTAATATTAGTTTTTAGAGGATAAGTGGACATTTTAAACCCTGCTCAAGCTCGTATGTAAAACTTACTGAAAATAACAGGGCAAGTTAACTCTAGATAGTTTTTTAGTTTTTATTAATTTTTGCATGTCAAATAAAATTTTGAGTTGAATTTTATTTGAAGATTTTTATTTGATTCATATCATTATTCAAGATGATTTGATAAATATTATGGTTTCATGAAATTTTGAGTATCGTACTGATTGATATTTATGCTTTACTAGCCTATGAATTAGTCATCTGGTATCAAAACAAGTTTGAATATTTGAGACCTAATATATTTGGGAATTTATATTGGGGTTTTAAATTATATTTTAGAATAATATTATGTGATTGAATAACAGGTGTAAGGATTTTAAAAAGATGAGATGGAATTGCATATATGAGCATGACTATGCAACAACTATAGAGGCAAGTGGAATAATTAATTGCAATTGTCACAAATGTCATAAATCAAATATAAAGTTAAGATGGATATGAAATATAAGAATAAACAAATAATGAATAAGAAGTTCAAAAAAATGAGGAAGAACAAGAAAAACCACCATCAATGGAAGAG
>JARHVA010003685.1:245000-382500 GCA_037957365.1 Torreya grandis | reverse complement strand
GGTACAAGTGAAAAGTTTGAAAAAATGAAAGATAATTATATTTTAAGTATTCTAGGAAAGATTCATCAACATAAGATTGGTCAAACTAAGAGATAGGCCAAAGAGAATAAGATAAACCATATGCAAGAATTGTGAAAGTGGGAAAGGGTTTATAACTAAGTGGAACAACCAAGGTCTGATTTTGACAAGTGTACAAGATTGAGGTGCTATATAATCCATAAATATCATCTACATTTCTCCCCTTTAATATAGTAATGAAATTTATAGTTTAAAAGAAAGGAATGTGTACTTAGATGTACATAACACACCTTATCCTTGCATGTGCCAAAATTAAGTGTTTTATTGGTTACCAACCTATAACCAAGAGCATGTTATAGTATATAATTAGTGCATATTATCTAGAATTAAAATTACTTGAAATAGATTGAAATTAAAAGAAAAAAGTTTAGGAGCACACCTATGTGTTAATGTAACTGCCTTACCTATTGTCAAATTTATTTTAAAAAAGATGTATCATTGTAAGGATATGAAGATAATATTATGATAAATATGAATAAATATTAAAAGTTAATATATCTAAAGGAGAGAGAGAGAGAGAGAGAGAGAGAGAGAGAGAGAGAGAGAGAGAGAGAGAGAGAGAGAGAGAGAGAGAGAGAGAGAGAGAGAGAGAGAGAGAGAGAAATGCCCCCAAATTTAGAACAAAAGTGAATTACCACTTCACAGTTGAGATTAACCCAATTATGTAACCTACTAATACTTATAACCTAGTGAGTCTAGATGATACAATGAATTCCAACCTAAAAACTTGGAAATATTGAGGGATTTTATGACCTTAACCATACCAAAAAAGAAACCAACTAGTATAGTAGATTAACTTAATAAAATCTATAAAAATATGACCATGGTATCAATACGTAAAATAATTTTAGAATATAAAAAAAAATTGTATTTTTTAATATTATTCATAATTAAATTGAACGTGAACCTTAGAAATGTCTCATGCTGAAGCTGTGTGTAAAAATGCTACCAATCTATAAAATTTTGCCATAACTATGACTATGAATAATATAATTATGTGCTTTAGCCAACTCAAAAAATTGTGCAAGTGTGAATAACATTATTCTAATTCTTTCCCCCACTATATATGTATAAATATTAAAATTGGTATAATTACCAATGTGGAGAACATTTTTCCAAAACATATCCCCACTGTAATCTAGAGATGTTGAATAGTGAATAAGTGTGGAGAACATGCTTCCAAAACATGCTCCCACTTAATTTGAAAATTTTGAATGTATGTAAACCTTGCCAATATGAAATTACCCCACTAAATATAAATTTTTTGAATGTGTGGAAGCCATGCCCATATGACATGCTCCCACTGAATATGAAAATTGTGGCAAGTGTGGATAACATGCACCCCTTTATGGTGAGGGAAACATAGGAATGGATAGTTACCTCACCTCAAAAGGATGATACAACTCAATAATATGTGAATGAAATATTATAGAATATATAAGGAACATGTATAGGTAGATATAGTATTGAAGTGCTTAGAACCAATGTGATCACATGTAGGTCTAAGATGCATGATAAGGATCATGGAAACATCTAGATAGTAACAATACAAGTTCAACAAGCAAACAAGTGCACACACAAGAGCACTCAAAAGCAAGTCAAAAGGTAAAGGTCCAAGTATAATGCAAATAATAGGCATATTTAAATGCCACACAATCAAAGGACATGATGTAGTCAAGTGTCCATAAAAGAAAGGATGGCATATTCAAATGTCCACACAACAAAAAATGGCATGTGCAAATGTCAATGAAAAAATACATAGGCACAAGGACACAAGTAAAGGATCATATTTAAATTATCAAAAAAGGAATAAAATAATAAGGTAAGACACTCAAGGAATCACTTAAAGTAAAATATAATTAACTAGCATAAACATGTCATAGTAGCCCATGATCAAATGTGTTAGGAAGAAATGTCAAGTGTATAACATATCAAGTACCCTATGTAAGATATAATCATGGATAATAGGAGTATTTAATTACATATGAAATCTCAACATGATAATGAAATGTGATCATCAAACCATATAATCTATGTGTATCAAGATCAAAGAAGTGAATGCCCCTAATGTTTACATGACATGAGTAGAGGGAGGGTCCAACATCCAAAATGTGAAAAGATTATGTATCTGTGTATGTCTGTATCACATTAAAATATAAGTGTGACACACATGTGTGTATGTATAAGTAAATTAATATGACATAAATTAATCATATAACTGACACATAAATTCCAAAGTGCTAATAGAACATATAGGTACTAAACGTATTTTTGGATTTTTGAATGTTTTTAATTTTTTTTGGTATTTTGGAATGATTCTTACATAATATATTTATGCAAGTGAATAATATTCATTAGAATTTTTAAAGGCTTTATTTAAAGTGTATAAAGATGGTATACACCATTTCCCAAGTTTTCTATAATTGTAGATGGTCCCAACCAATTTGGTTTAAACTTTACTTTTTTGTCTTTTTCTGCATTGGTATTCTTCTGATTTTCTTTTAGTACCAGGTCACTCACATCAAATTCACATGGATAAACCTTTTTATTATATGATTTTTTTACATGATATTGATAAAAACATAAGTGTTCAATAGTCTGTGTATGTGGCACTTAAATTCTCTAACTGATGAAATATATTTTCACTATATTCATTATAATTGATGATGTATTTAATAAACACATACAAAGAAGGTATCTCAAGTTCAATTATTAAGACTTCCTATATATCATAGACAAAGATTAAGGTGTGGAATGAGTAGGTTTATACACACTATTTTTATATGCCCATAAATCATATACCATCTATTGGTGCTAATCAGTGTCGTATTATTTAACTATTTTATCGAGTATTTTGATAATTGTCTTATTGGTTGCCTCTACCTAGCCATTGCCCTATGGGTGATAAGGTTTATAAAAGGTATGATTAATCTTGTATTTATTGTAAAATCATTTTAACATCTTATTTTTAAGTGATATTCCACTATTAGAAATAATAGCTGAAGGTATGCCAAAATAGAAAATTATATTGGTTATCAAAAACTTACATGTCATCCCCTATGGTAAAATCAAGTGGAATTGCTTCCACACATTTTGTAAAATATTATGTAAATATGATGATAAATTTGTGTCTACTAGTAGTTATTATATTTACCTTTCCTATAATATAAATTCCCATAAGGAAAAATTCCATGGTGAAATGATCGACTTTAACTCATGCAATGATACATGATTCAAATTGCTATATTTTTAGCATTATAAACATAGTTTTACATGTTTGATACATTCTTGTTCTATTGTAAGCCAGTATTAACCTTGGAATAATAGTTTTTAAGACATGACATGTCTACTGAAATATCCACCACACTCATTGTCATGAATTTCCAAGAGTGCAATACATGCCTTATCTTTGTTTAAACATCAAAGTAATTATCCATCAAAATTTCATTTAAACAAAGAATTTATAATAATAACATAAAAACGTGATTCATGTTGTAATTTTCATTTATCATTTCATGTAAAATGGTCTAGTATATAGGATTAATAAATAAAATTATAAATATCATTTCACCATTCTATATTTATAGTACTATGAGTAACAACAAGAATGACTAAGGCCTTCATTTTATCAGAAGAAATTGAAGGATTTTGTAACTATCATATTATAACTTTTATATGATCATCATAAAAAGTTATCAAGGATGCTACACTTACCATGGTATCTACATGGAAATTATATTTGTGTGGAATATTGTTAATAGAAATTTTTCAAATATTTCTATGAGTTTACATGCCATTTCTTTGTATGGAAAAATGTGTCAAAAAATTTAAGAGGTAAAATATGAGACTAATCTAATATCCATAGAAATGGTTTAAGAATAAAAAGTGGTGGGATAAAATTAAATTATACTTACCCTTAAGATTTAGGTATCTCATCACCTGAAGGCAAACCTTAGGCCAATGTTGTAGGAGATCAACATGGGGAAAAACTTCTTATCCATTTTTATGAACTCATTGGTGTGAAAGAAACACTAAAGGATTTTTTTATTTTTAGTTTGATATTTATAACCCTTCACCCATTCACAATTCATGATCATGGATTCACCTATAAATTACTATGTGACTTCAATCTTAATTCCCCACATCTCCACCTTTTGTTTATTCCAACTAGTAATAAAATCCCTCATGACATCAACATCATACTTGATAATCCTAAGCATTAATTTCATGACTCTACCCTATTGTAACGTTTTATAGACTTTATTTGAGACCTACACCTTGGAGAAGGAGGTTGGCTCTAAATACTCCCTATCAACCCCCATTAGTTCTATGCCAACAGACCTAAGGAAGACATTTAGGAGGTTCTGGAACAACTTGGTTTGAATGATTTGAAATAAATTTGGAAAACCCACTACCTTCGTTCTTGGGTAATAAATCAACATCACTTTTTCATAATGATTTTTCATTATTTTTGAAACCCATATTTTGATGAGAGATGTTCACACGTGTGTCATCTTAATTTCCATCCTAGCCCACTGTACTTTAATTTTTTATAGTCAATTAGATGCTTTTAGGGACATGGCCTCCTTCATGCCAATTGGTTAAAAGAGGGATTTTTACTCTTATATTAGCGAGAAAATCTACCACCCCATTGCCTTCATGATATGTGTGCATAATTTGGATTTGTTTTATACCCCTGAAATGTTGCTTGGCATCATTAATGATATCTTTTATTGTGTGAGAGAGGGTTATTTTCCATCTAAACCATTTAGTATGTTTAGTAAGTCTCCCCTAATGATGATTCTTTCTATCTTAAGGTTAAAGCCAAGATATGTGCCCAAAAATGCCACCTTGGCTTCAGTAAGATGATTTGTTTGTGCTCCCAAAGGCCCTACATAAGCATCAATCAACTTTCCTTTTGAATCCCTTATGGCTCCTCCCCCACCTTCTAGTCTCATGTTTCCTTTAGAAGCTCCATCAAATTTAAATTTATCCCAACCTTCAAGTGGAGCCTTCTATTTTATGTGTTTAAAAATTAGTGCTTTAGAAGGGGATCTTAATTTATGAACCACATCCCAATTGTTGAAGATCAATTGTGCTAAAGTAGGTCCTAGGTTATTGTCTGTGAGAGGAAAAGCTTTCCAATTTTTGGTGATAGCCTGGCAAAGATGGTAAATACCCCTTTAGGTTGGTGCCTTTTATTTAAGAAAAGGATATCATTTAGATCTTTCCACATGCTCCAAAACCAATGTGGGAG
Source organism: Torreya grandis (assembly GCA_037957365.1). Taxonomy (NCBI): domain Eukaryota; kingdom Viridiplantae; phylum Streptophyta; class Pinopsida; order Cupressales; family Taxaceae; genus Torreya; species Torreya grandis. Next base: position 377,165 of record JARHVA010003685.1, on the reverse strand, counting down.
ATATAAGTACCATAATAATTCTAGGGATGGGAGATTCTAGGGTGGTTTCTATTTCTTGATGAGATCAAGCACATTGTCTAGTTTTACCCAAGAAATGTTGAATTTATTTAGCATTCAGTTGAATAATGTCAAAATGAAAGGGAATTTTAAGAACAAATGGTAGATTGAGTCCTCCACTTTTCTATATAATGGGCATCTATTAGGGACTATCCATCCTCTTTTATCTAGATTATCCACTGTTAGTATCTTATCTTAAACTACCAACCAAAATAAAAAATTTAATTTAGAAGTTAGATGTTTTATCCATGGATCTTTCCATGAGTTCCATTGACTTTCTAGGTTGAGATCAGTGTCATGTCCTAAGTACACAAAGTACGTACCACTATCTTCAACAACCCATATAAAGTGATATTTCGTAAGGAATGTAGGAATGTGAATCTACCTAATAGATGAGTTAAGAGTTTAGATTACCTGTGCTTCTTCAGCTGTGATCCCTTCAGTGGGGATTATTTTCCAAATTTTTAATCCTTTATTCTCCTCCCAATAGTCTTTAAATTTTGAGCCCCAACTTTCCTTGAATCCCCTATAACAATTAACCTAGGTTTATTGTGAGGAGAGGGGGTAATGGACAACTAGGCATCTCCCAAAAGTCAACTTTATCTCCATTTCCAAATTTCCATTTTATAATTTTAATGAGAAGATCCTTGTAGTTGGTGATGACTTTCTAGAATGTGGATCCATCTTCAAGACCCTCTTCCCACAAAAATTAATTTACTTCCGACCTTTCCATGTATATTGGCCTTAAAAATTCTTACCCATTCACTATATTCCTTCATGAGTCTCCACCCCATTTTTGCCAATAAGGCCATAGTCATATATTTAATACTCCTAAGACTAAGCCCTCTGTTTGCTTTAGGAAGATAGGTTTTTTCTTGAGAAATGAGATTGAACCTGAATTTGTCTTTAGTGCCACTCCATAATAAATGATTTTAAATTTGTTCAATTTTGGTGGCAACCTTGGAGGCCATCCTCAATATATAAATTTGTTACATGGGGACACTCTGGATCAAGGTTTTGAGCAACTATAATTTCCATACTTGTGTCAAAAGGCATCCCTTCCACCCTACAAGATTCCATTCAATGTGATTGATGAGGGGGTTCCAAAGCTTGGAATCTATCTTTCCATTAAAAAGTGGTATGAAAAAGTGGCTTGTTGTTAGTTTGACCACCTGACATTCCAATATTATAGTAATTATTTTCTATTTAATGAGTGGAGTGTCAATGAAAAATAGAGAGCTTTTACAAAAATTGATACACTGATTCAAAACAACTTCATAGTTTTTTAAGTTAGATTTAAAGCATATGGATTATTCCATAAAGGCTTACCCTAGGATAATGGTAACATCTATAAATTTTTCATGCATTATAGGCTTGGTGTTGATTTTCACTAAAATTATTTTAATCAATCCCTAAGTATAGGCTTTCAATAGACTCTTTCCCAATGTTTTTTCTATAATGATGAAGAGGTATAGAGAGAGGGTGTCTCCCTAAATTATTCCTTTTGGATAAAGGAAGAAAATTTTTGGAACCCCATTTATGATAATAGAAAATTTGGGAATGACTATGCAATTCTAGATTATTTTCCTTATGTCTTGGTTAAACCCTAACTTTTATAGAATCAACATTAGGAAGTGCCAGGATACCCAATCATAAAATTTAGTCATGTCTAACTTAAGGAACATTCCTTGCCTCAAGGATATAGAGGTGGAGTGTATGGATTCATGAACCAAGAAAATTCCATCTATTATTTATTTTCTAGCCACAAAATCACCTTATTGCTCCCTAATGACTTTATCTAAAATATGTTGCATTCACTTTACCAAGATTATTGAGCAAATTTTATATGTGGTATTGTAAAGGTTGATAGGGAAGAAGTCCTATAAATTGTTTTCACCCTAATTTTTTGTAATCATCACTCAAAAAGTGTTATTAATTTATCTAAGGATGGTTTTGGATTGGAAGAATTCTCTAGCAGCCACCTTGACCCCAATGTGAATTATGTTGCAAAATTTTTGGAAGAAAAATGGGGAGAATCTATTAAGGCCTAGGGATTTGAATCCTTCCATCATGAAGGCCACACTTTTTATTTCCTCTTTAGAAGGAAAATTAGATAGGGAGGCATTGTCAGTGTTAGAAATAACTTTATCAAGGTTATTCATCACGTTATCCATAATTTGTTCATCTGGGAGACCTTCGTTTGTGAGATTTTTTTTTGAAAAATTTAATTATATGGAAGTAAATCTCCTCATCATCTTTGCTAATAAACACATTATCCATTTTTAATTGAGAAATTCTATTTATTTTTCTATGTCTCATTGTTGAATGATGAAAAAACTTGGTATTCATGTTTCCTTCCTTCAGCCAAGTGCATGTAGACTTTTGTCTCTAATATGCTTCTTCCCTTTCTTTAAGGTTGTGTATTTGACATATAATTATTTTCCTATAATGAATCTATTCATTATTTCCATCCATAGCTTAGAGATCTTAAATTGATGATAGTTCCACCTCTAGTGCCCTTTTTTGCAGGAAGATGTCACTAAATACTTCTTTATTCCATATTTTTAGCTTCATTTTGAGGAATCTTAGTTTTTTAGTTATAATAAACATATCTAAACCCAATAATGGTTCTTTTCACCATTCCCTTAAGGATCCCATTAGATTTGGATGATGAATCCATATGCTTTAGAACCTGAAGGGACTACATTTAGGTTTCAAGATTTTATCTCCTTTGAAAATAAAAGTATTATGGTCTAATCTAATTCTAGGAAGGGAAGAGAGCCTACTAGAGAACTAAATATCCTAGTTTAAGGAAATCATAACTTTGTCAAGCCAAACCTAGATCAAAATTTCACCCATTCTTCTATTAGACCATGTGAATGGGATGCCATTTAGATCCCCATCCACTAAACCTACATTTTCAATGAAGTTGTTAAATTCCATCATTCTTTTCTCTAAATTTTCATAGCACATGATCTTAGGATAGTTTCAAAAAAATTGGTTTCCTAGATAATAATAACTATAGGGTCAACTCTTTTAATAAGAATACAAAAGGTCCTCTATTTCTTGGGGTTTTTTAAACCCTTGACATTCCAATTTAATATTTTCATTTCTTATCCTGATGGATTTTAAGGGTTTGATGAGAACAATTTACTATTTCTTTAGTCATTTATAAATTCCTTGTGACCATTCTGGGTGAGCTACCCACTAGTTTTGGGGAGACTCCAATATTAGTTTTTTAATTTTGTAGTTTATGGTAAACCCTTCTTCCAGGATCAAATCTTGAGGAGGAGATTTAATATCATAACATTGTCCCCAATATTTTTTTGGCTATGAAGACTTTAGAAGGGGAAAAAGAGGGGTATCCTTGAGAAGGGTCAAATTGACACAATACAATCTAATAGAAGGGGAATTTTTTGACCCAATGCTTAGGTTGACATAGAAGTTGAGGTAGGATTAGGTGATTGAAGAAAACCCAAAGAGTGAGAGGGGGGAAGAGGGTAAAGGTGAATGGATTATAGGGTAGAAAAGTGGGGGAGGGGTCACCCGAGGTTAAATCAGGGGGGAGGGGGAGAAGGAAATAGGATAGGTTTGGAAGGGGGGAGGAGATGAGCAGGAGGGGGGTAGGTCCCAGGTCACATTAGGGAGGGGTGACATACTTTGGAGGGGTGATCAAAGGATGATGGGAAGATGGGGGGAAAAGGAGGACAAGGGGGGGAGTAGGTGGGGAGAATTGGAGTGGAATGTTATAGTACATAATTCATACATATAATCTAGAATTAAAAGTATTTAAAAATATTGAAATTGAAAGAGTAAAGTTTAGGAGTACACTTGTGTGTTGATATAACCACCTTAACTATTGTCAAGTTGATTAGAAGAAATATGTATCATTTTAAGGTTCTAAAATTAAGATTAGGATAAATATAGAAAGTGTATATATCTAAGGGGGGAGAGAGAGAGAGAGAGAGAGAGAGAGAGAGAGAGAGAGAGAGAGAGAGAGAGAGAGAGGGGGTTACATGCCCCCAACTGTGGAGAAAAGGTGAGTTTCCACTCAACAATTGAGATTATCATGTAACTCAAGCATACTTGTAACCTAGTAAACATGAGAGAACAAAGTCAAATCATACTATAAAATTAGTAAGGATGGATGATATAATCAATTCCAACCTAAAAATTTGTAAATATTGAGTGATTTAATCACTTCAACCATACCAAAAGAGAACCAACTACTACAGGAGATTTGTTCAATATAGTTCATAAAAGTACATCATAGGTATAAGTGCATAAAATTACATCCTGATGGGTGATAATAGTACTTAAGAGTATTTTAAAATCTTAAAATTATTTGGCTTTTTTAATATTAGGTGTATATTTCATAGCATATGCACCTTAGATATGTCTCATGATGAAATTATGTATAAAAATGGTACCAATGTACATAATTCTACCACAATTGTGAATCTGAATCATATAAATATGTGATTTATCCAATTTGGAAACTTTTTAAGTGTGGAGAAAATGGTTATATATATATATGGATGGAGAAATATAAAAATTAGAATAAGTATGAATGTAGAGGACATGTTTCTAAAACATGCCCTCACTAAATCTAGGTGTGTTTAATATTGAATAAGTATGGAGAACATGCTTCCAAAGCATAGCCGCATTGAATTTGAAATTTTGAATGTGTGGAATCTATGCCTATATGACATTCCCACACTAAATCTAAAGACTGATATAAGTACCAAATATTTAATGAGTATGGAGAACATGTTTTCAAAAAATTCTTCCATTGAATCTAAAAAATAATATAAGTACCAAATACTGAATGAGTGTGGAGAACATGCTTCCAATGCATGGCCCCATTAAATCTAAAAATTTATTATAAGTAATAAATACTCAATGAGTATGGATAACATGCTTCCAAATAATGCCCCCATTAAATCTGAAAATGATTCCAAATGTGGAGAACATGATTCCAAATCATGCCCCCATTAAATTTGAAAATGATGCCAAATGTGGAGAACATAACTCTATGACATTCCCCCATTGATATTACCCACTTAGAGGTGAGGGAAGAATATAAACCAATATTTACCTTAACTCAAAAGGATAAGACAATTTTATAATCTATGAATGTAACCATGTAGCATATATAAATAATATGTCTAGGTAGATATAACATTGATGCATATAGAAAAATGTGATCATGTGAAGGCCTAAGATTCATGATAAATAATATGGAAATGTCTAGATAATAATAATAATACAATCTCAACAATAAAATCAAGTTCACACACACGCACACACATGTACACATGCATGCATGCACACACACACACACGCAGGCACGCATGCATGCACGCACGCACGCACAAACACACACACACACACACACACACACACACACACACACACACACACACACACACACACACACACACACACACACACAAAAAAAAAAAAAAAAAAAAAAAAAAAAAAAAAAAGGGCACTCAAAATCAATTCAATAGTCAATGGTCCAAGGAGACTACAAACAAGTGGCATATTTAAATTTCACATAATTGAAGGGACATGACCGAGTAAAATGTCCATAAAATCAAGGATGACATGTTAAAATGCCCATAAAATAATAATGACATATTTAAATGTAAAAAGAAGCACATATATGCATGGGGGAGCCTTAAACAAAGGATCATATTCAAATGATTGAACATGCAAGAACATAGCAAGGTAAGGCACTCAAGTAAGTGCATGAAATAAATCATAAGAAACCAACATAAATATGTCATAGTAGTTCATGAACCAAATGTGCTAGTAAAAAATGTCAAATGCATATCATATCAAGTACCCTATGTAAGATATAATCATGGATAAAGGCATGTGTAAGTATGTAGATGAGCTCAAAATATGATAATGTAGAGTGACCATAAGATGATATACCCTATGAGTATCTTGATCATAGATGTGGATACCCCCAATAACCATATGACATGATTAGAGGAAAGGTGAAAAATATGAAATAGGAATAGGTAATGTATCTATGTATGCTTGTATCACACTCAAGTAGAATTATAACACACATGTGTATGTAGGAGTAATTGATATTCCATACATTAACACAAAACTAACACATAGATGGCAAGGATCTAATAGAACATATTGGTGCCAAAAATGGTTTTGTACTTTCAAGTGTTTTCTACATTTTTGGTATTTTTGGAATGTGAAAGGGAAAGGCTATCTTATGATCCCATCTAAAGGGTAATCATATATATCTCCCCATTCCTGGTGTCAAGGATCATGTATGGGTGCAATATTTGTCACTGTAGTGTTTGTGATGCTTTGTGTATATAAAATAGTACTTTGTGGTCCTGGAGAAATAGTAGTAAAAATAAGAGTATGATTTTGCAAAACCATCATTGAGTGATCTATGGTTTCTTTGGAATAAAAATAATAGGAACATGTGTAGGTGTTATGGATATCTAAACATGGCTCTTAGTAGATGAGGATTGTACAAAATCCACTATATGTCTCTAAAGTAATGGTTTCTCAAGTACTTGTTGGAACACAACTATCTACTGAGAGGGGAGTGAATCAGTAGATTAATTAAAACTAGTGATTTAATACCTTTTAGAATAGATTAAAAATATATATATATAGATAAAAACAAATATGGAGAGATCATACACATATAAATTCACATGACACTAGATTTATACTTGGAAAAACCAAAGGGAAAAACCACAATGAAAGTAACTTCTAGAATCTACTATTCTAATCTAGCCTCATAGTCAAAACCTTAGTGGTTACACATTTAAGGGTACCATACTAAAGGAGACACCAATCCCATATTTGAGATCACCAACTCTAAGTAAGTACCCACTACCTAACTAAGCACCAACATAGCTTGTCTGGTGGCACTAACCAATTAGATATCTATGTATCTACAAATTTAATTTACAAAATAGATTCATAAATGAATCTAGCTCTAACTCTCTATTATAAGTCTAATCTATAACTATTCATTCTCTACACATTATCTCTATGTGACTTTCTTCCTCTCTATCCCTCTATATTTATAAATATATTTAACTCTATTAAACACACTTCATCTCTCTCTCACTCTACTCCTCTATGTCTCTATATTTTCTATTTGACACAATTCATCAATCTCTTGCTCTCTACATCTCTCTCTCTCAACTTGACTCTACTCAATTGACAATAGAAATAGTTCCAATATCTTTTTCCTATATCCTAGATGTCATATATATAATCATTTGATCTAGGGTTTCGTATATTCATTTTGTTCACACTTGTTTACCAACACATCACACTTTATTCTAGACTCAGTTTATTATCTCTTAAACTATATGTTTCTCACATCTAGAACTCATGCACCGCCACTATGATTCTTGGTCTCATTACTATTTATAAAATTTGATGGACTCTAGTTTTGATGCACATGCACATTTAGATTTGATAAATTACAAAAATTAATCACATTGTCTTTATCATGATTCACAACTTACTTGCATGTTCCTACACTTGACCATTAGACTGATCATATATTTAAATAACAATCATTAATCTTAAGTTTGGCACCATGATCTAATGGTCTTTATTCAAATAGCTCAACTTTAAAACATGTCCATTTGATCTATCCCTAACAAGATCATTCTTTCTATTAGATCCTTGTATGCTTCTAAACTTTAACTATTCAACTTTAAAACATGCCCATTGATTTTTATAATCGAAGTTTATGCATGCCATTGGATCTCCATACTAGCACGATCTTTAATTTTGTATTGATGTTAAACATTGAGATTTGTATCCCATATCACTATTTCTTGAGCCTTTGAAATGCTTATGCTCTATTGATCTTCTCAAACTTATTCAGTCTTTAACTCACCATTGTGTCGATAAACATTGAGCACCTTATCCCATGTGAGTCCATTCACTCCATTGGATCTCCTTTGCATGATCATCCTCTCATCATCAATGCTTCTAACAAGCTCAGTTTTTATCTCTTCTTATCTCTTGATAATGTGACACTTGGAATTTTCATGTGATTTTTATACATTACTATTAGTTCCTACTATTTAGACACTTGGTAATCTCATATTGATCATTGACTTATTGAATTTAAATTGCACCATAGATTTACTGTTCAATGCTCCATGATTGTGACACTTATCACTATCACATTTACTTGGATGTCCCTTTGATAAATTTAATTTGCCATGCTTCATTAGATCTTCAACATATAATTAAGTGCTAACCATTAATCTTCCAACTAGCTTGAACTTTACCTTGTGCAGATTTGACCAAGTATGGGGACCATCTCAATTATGCCTAGAAGGTTAACTTTTCACCTTCATGTCCTTCGCTTCGCTCATCCACCTATTTTAAAATTTGGGACCATATAAAATAGGCATGATAATAAACAAACGCATATGCTCATTTATTCCTAAAGATTTCATGTGTGTAAGATATAATGCCATTAATCTACTCACTTGGATTATTCTACCATACAGATAACTATGCCTCGAACTTGCCTGGAAGGCCAATTTTGTTATTGTATAACTCTTGTCACACTTAGTCACATGACCTATAATTTACTGCATAAGATCCTATTACATAAGGGATTCCATGCATATATCCATTTTATCCTAAAATATTCATACATGAAATATATGACATCATAGAAATGCCTTCTCATCTTTTTATTTTAACCTAAAAATATGACTAAGTGTAAGAAAACACTATCAAAATGCCTAGGAGCCCAACTTTGTTGATGTATATCTTTTGTCATGCTACATTATGTGACCTAAGATTTAGTGCATAGAAACTATGCACAAAAATGAATATACCCATATAATAATTTTGTCTTAACACCTTCATGTGTGAAAATTATAATCTCATCAATATGCTTACTTGGCTCTACTTTAACCCTTTTGAAAATTTGGCTAAGTATATAAACTTAGTGAATTTTGTTTAAGTAGCCAAATTGGCATCCCCATATCTTTAACTTCACTTCATCACATGTCTTCAAATATGAGACATAAAAAATAGGGACTAATTTTATCACAACCATATGACTCACTCCCCCAGATTAATCCACACATGACAATGGTGATGTTAGCAAACTACCTTATCATATTTTCCTGTCCTAGACCTAAAATGTCTAGATGATCAAAATGATGAACTAGATTAATTCCACTCATGCACACAAGCATTACAATCATCCTTGACCTCTAATAGGATCTATTTCACATCCTAAAATCACCATACTTAGTCTTGAACATGAATGGCCTGCTCATAATGTCCCTTTTGACATCAATGACAATCATATTTCCAACAATCTCCCCCTTTATCATTGATGGCAAACTAAATGCTCTAATTATCTAATATTGTTCCCCTTCTATGTCATTGATTAAATTGGATTCTAATGAGTATGAACTAAAGATATTCATACCAAACTTTCTCCCCCTTAGGAAATCACATTTGTTGAATGCTCAACTTGGACACTTACTCGACTTCTTTGACATTTTCACCTTTTTTCCAAACTTTTGTAGAGAGAATTTGCTTTTTGTCTCCCCCTTTGACATCAATGGAAAAGGAACTCTTTCTAAATATTTGTCCAAATTTTTCTCCCCCTTTATTAGATAAAGGAGTTTGTCCAAGAATCTACAACCATCAACTCATTAGAACTTTGTAAAAGTATGCATACCTGAGTTGCCTTTTTTCTCTTCTTCTAGGGATTAACAAAGCTTCTATGAGACTCCCCCTAGACTCATAACCTATCACTAAGATCTATTGATGTGATATAGGATCCACCACTCCCAAATTTTGTCTTAAATATTCAAATTATTCATTGGGTGGAGGTTTGGTGAATATGTCTATAATTTGATCCTAAGTTCGCACATACTCCATTGTGACCTCTTGATCTATAACCTTTTCTCTTAATAAGTGATAATTTATCGATATGTGCATGGTTTGAGTACATCAATGGATTCTTTGTTATTTTAACATCACTTAAATTATCATAAAGAAAAGAGATAGGTCACTTGTACTCTACTTTGATGTCTCTTAGAGTTTACTTCATCCAAAAGACTTGAGTACAACATGCCACCATTGCTACATATTTTCCTTCTACCATGGAAAGATTAACTAACTCTTACTTTTTGCTCAGCCATGAAACAAGTCTATTTCTAAGGAAAAATGCACCACCACTAGTGCTTATTCCATCATCCACACTTTCTATCCAATCAATATCTATATATGTTGTCAAAGTGAAATCTTCACTTGTAGGATACCATAGGCCATAGTCAATTGTGATCTTGATGTATCTAAAGATCCTTTTCACTGAATTAAATGTGACTCTTTAGGATTAGCTTGAAATCTTTTAACCATGCACACTTTTTATATGATATCTAGTCTTGATGTAGTTAGGTATAATAAGCTACCTATCATTAATTTTTACATAGTTTTATTTACATCAAGGGACTCATACTCTTTGATCAATTTTCATCCACTTATCATGAGAGTAATAACTAATTTCCTATCTTCCATTATAAATTTCTTGAGAATTTCCTTAGCATACTTGGTTTGGGATATAAATATCCCATCATTAGATTGTGATATTTATAGACCAAGGAAGAAAGAAATTTCTCTAAGAATAGACATATCAAAATAAATTTGCATTTATGTAAAAAATTATTTGCATATTTTGTTATTGCTACTACAAAAGATGATATCATCTACATAAACAAAAACAATCAACATATGCTCACCTTCTGATTTGAAGTATAGATTATTGTCTACACATCCTTTGTTGAAACCTTATTATTGTAGGTACTGGTCTAGTCTTGAATAACATACTCCAGGTGCCTATTTTAGACCATATAGATATTTATTCAGTCTACACACATAATCTTCTTCCTCTAATAGATGAAAACCTTCAAGTTTTTCTATGTAAACTTCCTCTTCTAGGTTCTCATTCAAGAAAGCAAACTTAACATGTATTTTATAGACTTTGAAATTCTTATAAACTAAGAATGCTAGAAACATTCTTATGGCTTCCAATATGGTAACTAGTTTAAATGTTTCCTAAAAATATATGCCCTCAACTTGTGCATATCCTTTACACACCAATCTTTATTTATTTATTATAACAACTCCATCCTCATTGAGCTTGTTTCTAAAGACCCACTTTGTACGTATCACATTCTTGTTTGAAGATCTTAGAACTAATTACCAAGTTTTGTTATTTTCAATTTGGCTCAGTTATTATTCCATGGATTTTGGCTAATTCTCATCCTTGTTGACTTTAATATAGCTCCTAGGCTCAATTTCAAACATTATAGCAAAACTTATTTGATCCTTGTTAATTACAACTCTTCTCCTTGTCTAAACTCCTTCACTGTTATTGCCAATGATCTGATCTGTAAGATGATCCTTTTGAATGAATCTTGGAAGTGCATTTTCATTCATTTCCTCAACATTTTCATTAGATACTTCTTCTTCAAGATCTGATTCTTTAATACATATTTATTTGTCAAGTTCAACATGTTTCAATCCTTCTTCAACCTTGACATTGATTCTCTATACAATACTGTATAGCCTTTTATTGTAACATATGTAATCTTTATTTTGGGTGGAATAACCAAGAATTATTCCTTCATCACATCTTGATTCAAAGCTTTCCAATTTTTCCTCCTTTCTCTTGATGTAACATTTACTTCTAAACACTCTAAAGTACTTAACAAAGGTAGGATTTCCATACCATAGATAATAGGGAGATTTGTCATTATTTACATTCAATTTAACTCTATCCAATATGTATATTACTATTTGGACTAATTCTCTCTTGTATCCATCAAGTAACTTGGCCTCTTTTAGCATTGTCCTAGCTATCTCCTTGGCTGTCCTATTCTTTCTCTCAACAACTCCATTCTATTATGGACTCCTTGCTATAGAGTAATTCCTTTTGATCTCATGCTTCTCAAAATACTCTATGAGCTCATTTAAGGTGAATTATTAACCTTTATCAAATCTTAAGCATTTTATTTTTCATCCAATCTCATTCTCCACCATGGCCCTAAAGATCTCTACTCTCTCAAATGCCTATGACTTATCCTTTAACAAAATTACCAATGTCACTATTGAGTAATCATATACAAATAACATGAATTATCTCTCTTTTATATCCTCTTGTCTTAGTAGGACCAAAAAGATCAGTATGAACTAATTATAGAGGATTTGTAGTTGCATACTTCTTTGTTTGAAATTTGACCCTTGTCTACTTGCCTAGTTGACATTATTTTCAAGTAGTGTTTATAGGTTTGGTTATATTGGGAATGTGTCTGACACACTTATTTGTGCTTACTTTGACTAGGTTATCAAAGTTAATATAACCCATTCTTCTATGCCATAACCAACTCTCATCAATATTTCCTATCAAAAAGTTATTACTATTCAATTTAATGAGATTATAGATACTGCTTTTAGTCATTTTCCTTTTACAACTAGTCTTTCATATATCTTTAACTTGCAGACTTATACATTAAATGTGACCTTATATCCATTGTCACACATTTGGTTGACACTTAACAGATTGTGCTTCAATCCTTCAATATGATGGACATTATGTGTGGGCCATTTTCCATCTATATTCAAGGTTATTTTACCTCTAATCTTTACTATAGTATTGTCTCCCAAACTGACAGATCTTTCCTTACATATTATCAATTTGATGAACATGCTCTTGTCACCAATTATATGATTTGAGTAACCACTATCTATCACTCAAAAAATTTATTCCTTAACATGGAGTGGAGTTTGAGAAATCATAGATTGATCTTTCACTTTCCACACTTCCTTGGGTTTCTTATATGGCTTATTTTTCTCCTTTTCAAAGAATTATGAACCTTTGTTCACACTGGGAGGCATGATTTTATTTACATTGTGTAATTTTGATCTTACAAAGCTAGTTATACATTGTTTAGATATGTGACCAAAATTATTACAATTATAGCATATTACATTTGTATCTAACAAAGGAGAAAATGAATTTCTCCTTACAAAATTTGTTTTGCTTTTAGGTACAACTCTAAAATCAATAGCCCTATGACCAAACTAATTATATATATAACAATAACCATAGAAAGATGAGGAGTAACTAGTCATAACATTTATTTGTGCAATATGAGAAGCTCTTCTATACTCTAGCTTCTTCAAGTCTCTCAATTTTGTGTATCCATTTGCATCAACTACATTTGTCTTCATCTTTTCTTTAATATTATTTCCTCATTAACTTTTCTTTAAATCAGATGTGTTTGAGTATGTCTTGGTATCCTTGTAAGCTTTCTCTTTCTTTCCTCTAGATTTTCCTTCTATTTTGAAGTTATCATATAGGTTAGTAGATGTACTAGTTTTGGAACTTTTTCCTTTTTCATAACTAAGACCTGATCTCTCTTTTGAAATTTTTTGAGAGTAGATCAATTCATCAATAATTTCTAATCCTCTTATCAACTTTAGACTTTTTCCTAGTTATCCTTTAGCTTTCTCAAGCTCTTTACTTAAAGCCAATATCTCAACTTATAACTTCATGCACTCTTTAGATTTAGATTTTAGTTCAAGTTTGACTACATCTTCTATTCTTTTAGCCTCTTTAACTTGTGTCTTTAGTCTAACCACCATCTGATCATTTTTTTCAATACTTTTGGCCATTTTCTCAAAAAAAAATTGTCCAAGCTTCTTCTATTTTGAGTCCTCTTTTCTCAGCTTGTCTATTTATTCTAGAGCACAAATGATATCACATTCTAGATCCACTTCTCCTTCTTCATATGAGTCTTTAACTTCTTCTTGATCTATAAAAGCTGATCCTATTATCATGAATATGACTTCCTTTTCCTTATCCATAAAAACATAATCATGATCATCATTATAACTATCATTGTCATCCATTGAATCACTATCTTCTTTTGTGTATAATACTTTCTTGTTTTTGAATAATTTATTCTTCTTGGAATAGTGAGGTTTCACCTTTATACTATTCTCTTCCTGCTCAGTGTTATCCTTCTTGTTATAAGGGCATTTGGTAGTCAAATGTCTTACTTTATCATATTTAAAGCATTTGAAGGGTAACTAACCTCTATACTTTCTAGATCCTCTCTTTAATCTTATAACAAAGTTGGATTATTTTTCATTAGTCTCTTTAGATCTGGATGAGGATGCTTCTACTTTAGTTGATTGGTTGCATTGAATGCAACTTCTCTCTTGAAATTGTCTAATTCTCCCATTCTCATCTCATAGGTAGTGAAGGTTCCATACAAATCATCAACAATGACTTTATCTAGATCTCTTTATTCCTCTATTACAAATATGGTCATACCTTGATGGTAGAGATCTTAGGACCTTTTTGAAAATGAATGATTCTTTCATCTCTTTTCCAAGGCCTCTAATTATATTAACTATTTCATCCACTTAGAGGATACAGTCTACAATTTTCTCTTCCTTATTCGCTTTAAGGATTTCAAACTTGCCTTTATAAGTTTTTATCTTGGATTACTTCACCTTGTCATCTCCTTCATAGAAGCTCTTCATTTTGTTTTAGATATCTTATGCATTTTGACAATGCATCACTTTGACAATCTCTGAATTAGACAATCCACATAGAATAACATTCTTATCCTTGGCATTACTCTCATATGACTTCTTAGCATGTTGATCAATAAAATTTATAGTAAGAGCTATATATCCATTCAAAACAAACATCCATACATAAAACCCTAATGAATATATATATGCTTCCATTTTTATGCTCCAACATGCATAGTTTGATCCATCAAAGAGAGGTGATTTGTTTGATGAATATCCTTCTTGACTAGCCATTTGTGTTCACCATTCCAAGATATACCTAAGCTAATTAAGCTTCTTCTAAGGATCCAGGGCTCTGATACCAATTATTGGAACACAACTATCTATTACGAGGGGGGTGAATTAGTAAATCAACTAAAACTATTCTTTTAATACCTTTTAGAATAGATTAAAAGATATATGCAGATAAAAGAATATATGAAGATATCACACACATACAAATTCACATGGCACCATAATTATACATGAAAATCCCAAAAGGAAAAACCACTATGAGAATAGCTTCTAGAATCTACTATTCTAATCTAGCCTCATAGTCAAAACCTCACTAGTTGCACATTTAAGATTACCAACCCGAAAGAGACACCAATCCCATTTTTGATAGTACCAAATCTAAAGAAGCACCCACTCCCTAACTGAGCACCAACTCAACTTGTCTAATGGTACCAACCAATCAAATATTTATATAGTTATAACTCTAATTTACAAAATAGATTCATAAATGAATCAAACTCTAATTCTCTATTATAAGTCTAATTTGTAACTACTCGTTCTCTACACATTATCTTTTTTTGCCTTTATTCCTCTCTACCCCTCTATCTCTATGTCTATATTTATCTATATTTGACACACTTCATGTATCTCTCACTCTACTCCTCTATGTATCTATATTTTTTGTTTGACATAATTCATCAGTCTATTTCTCTACATCTCTCTCTCAACTTGACTCTACTCAATCGGTAATATAAATAACTCCAATAAATTTTTCCTATATTCTAAATGTCATATATATAAGCATTTGATATAGGGTTTTGTATCTTTTCTATGTTCACACTTGTTTACTAACACATCACACTTTTTTTTGGACTCAATTCATTATCTCTTGAATTGTAAGTTTCCCATGTGTAGAACTCATGCACCATCACCATGATTTCTGGTCTCATTATTATTTATAAAATTTTATAGACTCTATTTTTTATGAACATGCACATTTACATAGATTTTATTGATTACAAAAATCAATCTTATTTCTTGTGTCATGATTCATAACTTACTTGCATGGTATTGCATGTTCATGTGATTGACTATTAGACTGATCATATCTTATATATCAATCTTTGATCTTAAGTTTGGCACCATTATTTGATGTTCTTTATTCAAATAGCTCAAATTTAAAATGCATCCATTGATCTTTCTAATTTGAGATTTTCAATTCCATTGGATATTCATACTGGCATGATCTTTACTTTTATCTTGACGTTAAACATCTATCTCTTTATCCCATCTTGCTACTTCTTGAGTCTTTGGAATGCTTATGATCTATCAATATTCTCAAACTTGCTAAGTTTTTAACTAGCCACTATGTCAATAAACCTCAAGCACCTTATCCCATCTAATTCCACTCATTCTATTTTATCTCCTTTGCATGATCATTCACTCACCATTAGATCTTTTGACAAGCTTTATCTTTATCTCTACTTAGCTCTTGAGAATGTGACACTTGGAATTAGTGTGTGCATTCTACACATTTCTATCTATTCCCACTACTGAGACATTTTACAACCTCACATTGGTCATTGAATTATTAAATTTGAACTGCACCATAGATTTATTGTTCAATGATCTATATTGTGACACTTGTCACTAGCATGTCTACCTAGAGGTCCCTTTGACAAATTGACTTTTCCATGCTTCATTGGATCTTCAATGTAAAATTAAGTGCTAAATATTGATCTTATAACTATCTCAAAATTTACCTTGTGTAGATTTGACTAAGTATGGGAGCCATCTCAATTATGCCTGGAAGGATAACTTTTCACCTTCATGTCTTTTGATTCACTCATTTGCCTATTTTTAAATTTTGACTATATAAACTAGGCATGATAATAAACACACCCATATGCTCATTTCTTTAAAATTATTTTTCACATGAAATATATACTGCCATTAATTTTCTCACTCAGATTATTATACCATAGAGCTAGCTATGCCTCAAACTTACTTAGAAGGCCAACTTTGTTCTTGCATAACTCTTGTTGTACTTAGTCACATGACCTATAATTTAATGCATAAGATCCTCTTACATAGGATATTCCATGCATATATCCATTTGATCCTAAAGTCTTCATACATGCAAGATATGACATCACAAAAATGCTTTCTCATCTTTTTCTTGCAACCTAAAAATTTGACAAGTGTGGGAAAACATTTTCAAAATGCATGGGAGCCCAACTTTGGTCATGAATATATTTTATTGCATTATATCACATGACCTAAGATTTAGTGCATAAAAATTATGAATAAAAATAAATAGATCCATATAATCATTTTGTCCTAGCATCTTCATGTGTGAAAATTTTAACTTAATCAATATTCTTACTTGGCTCTGCTTGAACCATTTTGTAAATTTGGCTAAGTATAGAAACTTAGTGAATTTTATCTGAGTAGCCAAGTTTGCATCCCCATATCTTCAACTATGCTTCATCACATGTCTTCAAATATGATGCATAATAACTAGGGACTAATGTGATCATAACCATATGACCAACTCCCCTAGAGTCATCCACAAATGGTAATGGTGATGTCAACAAATTACGTTCTCATATTTTCCTTTCATAGACCAAAAATGTATAGATGATAAAAATAAAAAATTGGATGAATTTCACTCATGCACACAAGCATTCCAATCATCCCTGACCTATGATAAGATCCCTTGTACATCTTCAAATCACCATACTCAGTCTTGAACATCAATGACAAGCTCATAATTTCCATTTTGAAATCAATGATAATCATATTTCCAATAATACTAGCCACATAATAAAGGGGATTGCTTATTACTTACCCTTTTATGGTGAATTAACCTTAATAGTTTTGATAGTTGACTTCCTGGGTATATTTTTTTCTTGTTTAAGAGGATTCTCATTTGGTATTCTAAAAAATATAATTACCTGAATGGAATGAATGTATTTAACACACCCATGCAATGTATAAGGTACTACTCAAAGTGTATGGATCCAAGGTCTTCCAAATAACATATTAAAGATTCCCATGGAAGGTATAACTAAAAAATTATTAACCACATATGTGGGACTGAACTATAAAGGTAGGTCAATCTTGCTAAGAACCTTTTGAGAGGTCCCATAAAATGATCTAACTCATATAGTATAAAGATGCAAATCATGATGAGTATAACCTAAGTGCATATGTAATGTCATGGTGAAAATGTTCTCATTTTCACAATTATCAATCATAACACTTCATATAACATGTTTATCAAGCTATGCTTGAATAAATAAAGAATGAAGACTAGAGTAATCATCCTTGATCTCCGTATCATAAAAATTAATATAAGGTTTCTAAACCATAAGATATGTATGTCATGTGTAATTAACAATAATCCCATTTAATGGGTTCCCATAATGTGATGAAGGAAGATGTGTATTATATAACATTTGAAATTTTGATTCTTGATTTGAATGGTCTTTCAAAGGATTGTTAGAAATTTTATATTTATGGTGATTATTAGGTTATGAACTTGATTGCTTGGAGGATCATCAAATGTAATCTTCTAGTCATCAATAAGGTCTTGGATCTTATGTTTGAAGGTAAAATATATATTTATAGAATGTCTTGGTCCCTGATGATAATCATAATAAGTACTCACATCATATACTTTGGTTGGAGGTTTATTTATATCAACCTATATAAGATGAGGGAGAGATATAAGATGACACTAGTAATTATGGGAGTAATTAGGTGTGATACTTAGGTAACCATGTAAACTATCTTTTTGGTTTATTAGATATGACAAGCCAATTAGGTTACTATGAAATTGTGTTAACCATGATGGTTGTTTCCTTTTTAGTCTTAGGAGGTTTTACCTTATAACTTGGTTTGATTGTAAACTTGGTATTAGATGTATATGTAGCTAGTGTGTTTGCTACATATTTTAACTTATTCAATGAAATAAGCTTCATTTCATGGTCCTATAAGTGCCAAAAATTACATTGAAGAAATTGGGCCCTTTTCAAGTGTAAATGACTATGTCCTTAGCCTAAATTTCATTTCCAAGTGTTCCTTTGGAAGGTCAAGTTCATGTAAAAATTGGCTAAGTGTTAATCTAGTCCTTACTTGGTGAATGTGTCTTTCCCTTAGACCTTTTTGGGCTTTTTACATGAAAACAACATCCAATGGAAATAGGTCTTCAATATTTCTATCTCAAAAAAAAAATACAAAGACTTATTTTTGTGGACATTTTTTCTACTACAAAAGTTCTAAAGGAAGTCAATGTCTTATTTGTTTTAAGTTAAGTGTTTCACAAAAGATCTGAAGGGTCTTTTGTTTCTAGCTTTTTGTCCATGGTAAAAATTATGAAGGGCACTTTCCCTTTGGGTATTTTTCCTACACAAAAATCCTAAAATAAATCCTTTATTTTGGGAAAAATGCAAAGTCTTATTTGTTTTGGACTTTTTGTCCATGATAAAAAGTCTAAAGGGCACTTACCCTTCAGGCATTTTTCCCACACAAAAATCCTAAAAGAAATGAAAAGACTTATTTATTTTGGCCAAAGTGTCTACAAAAATCTTGAAGGCTTAATTACTTTGGGAATTTTGTCTACACAATAGTCTAAAGGGTCATTTTGCCTTTGCAAAATTTATGAAGGGTCATTTCCTTTGGGCATTTTGCCCTTGCAAAATTTTTGAAGGACACATGTAGAAGGGTCATTTTACCTTTGAAAATTTTACAAGGGATCATTTCCTTTGGGCATTTTTCCCTTGCGAAATTCCCAAAAAACATTTTAAAAAAGTCTAAAGAATAAGTTTAGAGGGTAAAGGACACTTTCAATAAGTCTGAAGGGCACTTTCAAAAGATCAAAAGGACCATTCCAAAAGGCCAATGAGAAATTTTTTAGGGAAGATGCCCTTGAAAAAAATTCTGAAGGATATGTTCAAGAGCTCGAAGGTTACTTTTGGAAAATTTCTGAAGTGCATATGTCCTATTTATTTTGAGCATTTTCCCTGAGCAAAAGTTTGAAAGAATTTCATTTCTTTAGGAGAAGTACCAAGTTAAATTTCTATTAGGAAATTATTTTGGACAAAATGTCTAAAACAATTATCCCGATGAAGACAAAAGGAGATAAGTCTTAATTATTTAGTAAGAGTATATAAGTCTCAATTCCTTTAGAAAAAGTGAAAAAGACTATTTTCTTTAGGGTAATTATTTTGGACAAAATGTCTAAAATAATTGTTCTGATAAAGACAAAAGGCTAAAGACTCAATTCTTGTAAGAAAAGTGTGAGATCAAATCCTTCAGGGAAATTGTCCTGGACATTTTGTTCAAAAAAAAATTTCCAAACAAAATTCCTAAATAAATTATTGTGGGATAATTATGATAAATAAAATCCCAAAGTAGAAGTGTTGAGGATAAATAAAATTCAAAGAGAGAGAAGCTGAAGACAAAAGATTGAGAAGCAAACAAGAATGCCAAAGACAAAGAATCAAACCAAATTATCGTAGAACAAGGTACCTAAAGATATTTCTAAATTGTAGGTATGACGGTCTCATGGATTTATTTTAACTAGAGTGTGGATGTCAACATTAAGCTATAGGGACTAGCCATTTGGATTCAAATGTTTTAGGATGATCGTGTGAATGTCAATTTTAGACCTTATGAAGTAACTATTCATTTTCAAATGGAGATAGATCTGATGATGTGTGTTGACATGGATTAGGATGATCTGATTGTGCATGATCAAAGCTAGGTAGTCAAAGAAACACAATAATTTAATGGGGTTACCAAGTGGTACATCCTTGAGGCTAAGAACTAGAAATATCTAATGAATCTCCACCCCTTAGATCATGATTTGATGGAACACATTTTCTAGGGCACTCAAGATCAAATGGTGTGAGTTTTAAGTCAAAAGGTAAAGTTTGAAAGGCATGATAAGGCTCTAACAAGTTGTCATTAATCAATGGTATGCAGTTAAACATATACATTCTAATTGATGGAGTGTATTAAGTTAAGGTTTTGAATAAATCCCAAAGTAAATATAGTGATGACATACATTGTAGCTACAATAGATAAAGTATTGAGAAACCAATGGAATTTTAACCTTTGGGTCAAGATAAATGGTACATAATTTCTCAAGTGAGTAGATATAATGGTGCAAGCTGAGATGGAATTTTCAAAAGGCTCAAAACTAATAAGAGAGCAATACATACCTAGATTAGAGCCAATGAAGTAGCCTAGTCAGTTTTAAGCTATACAGATGCATAGATAGATCTAAGGTAGAATTCCAAGTGTCAAGCTTTGGTATAAAAGTTAAATTTGATGGATGTTTCTTAGTAAATAGATGAGTTAAATCACATAATAATGGTCCATGGAGCTTCTCTAAATAAAATATTTCTAGTCATGATAGTGGATCATTTTCAATTTCATATCACAATTGGATCATTCTCAAGCCATTATTACAAAAATAGGTTGTTCTATGGCATGTGCTAAAAGAAAGGTAGTTGTTTAGGATGTTCTAACTATGTAGGTAACCATTTACTAGAATCTCCAAGTAGCTTAACATAGAAACAAAGTTTATTCAACCTCTGCCAGATAATCCACCTTCTAAGTAAGTGTAAAAGGGGATCTTTAGGTGGTTAGAAAAGAAGACAACATCTATTTGAAACTTAAAATGATTTTCTCCCTCTAGCTATGAAAATGAGTGATCAAGAGCATCTTTAGATGGTTTCAAGTCCTCATCATTACTTCTAGAGGTAGTTTCAACAATGATTTTTCTTGCAAATAGAGAACAATCTCATGTGTGGCCTAGAGTATTTTCTATCTGGGAGCAACTTGATAGAATGGAAAAGTTTATTATGAGATTTTTACAAATTATAACCTACAAGTCCATATTTGAGAATTGTTAATAAATTTATAAATAAAAATCTTGTGTTTTATTTTAGGATTGTTGTTAGCTACTAGTTGTTTTAGGTCATTCTAAGAATCCATTTTATCCAAGTCTAGGTTTTACAAAAAAAAAATTGGGATCAATTATTGTGTGTAGATCTTATCTCCTTTGCTAAAGTGGTTGCATATGTATAGCCATTATCAAGCTTTAAGAGCATGTTTGTGTCTCCCTTGTCAAAAGAGCAATCTCATCATGCTTTTCCCCATAACAACATTTTGAAGTGTTGATGTTTGTAACATTTTTTTCAAGTGAAGTGGAAAATGTTTGTGGTTCTTTATTGTATACTATTAATGAAATGCAATAATATGTTTTTCAAGTCCTATTGATTGTATATTTGGGTTTGTATTCATTATTGGTTATCATTATGAGCATGTACTTAGGTTACAAATCCCTTTTTATAGTTATTTGTGGAAATGTGTTGTTAAACACCTTTTAAGGGCACCCTGTGTTCATGAATTTGGAAAGAGAAAGTATTTGAGATCTTTTTTTAATTGTATGTTCTAGGATTTTAGGGATCATTTAGTGTTTACCATTATCTTGCATTTGAAGTTTTTTGTATCTTTGCTAAGAAATAATTGTCATGAAATTTTTCCAGACACCCTTCTATTTAGAAGCCACTAACATGCCACCCTCCTTTTTATAATTAACTATTAACTTGTCATACCATATCCTACCATATGAATAACACACTCTATCATATATTATGAGTGTTATTTGCCTTGTAAATTCATAAGATCTTTCATTTTTGAAATGTGTTTTTAGTTTGTGCTTTAAATCCTAGAATTGCAATCTTTTTAGTCCCTTTGATGTTGAATATTCTTCAGAATGAAGATTGTAGTCAAAATTTCATCTATCTTTAGTAGTTTATGTGGGATTAGAGAATTAATGCATTTTGTGTGACAACCCCTCATATGTGAAGCTTGAAAACTTGGTTATGCCCTGGTCATATTTGTTATTTGTGCCAAAAATCCCCATAAAGATTGAATTTTAGAATCCCTCCATGTAAGCAAGTTACCCCATAGGTTTCTCTCACCTTGGTTCAAATAGAGCCAAAATTAGTATGGATCTAACCATATGTTTTTTAGGTTCCTCTTAGTCATTTTATAAATTTGATCTAATCTTGATGCCAAAATCTTCCCTAGCTATAATGACATACTAACGGGTTTTCCATCATTGCTTACCATTTTATTTCAAGTGTGTAAGGCTGAGTGTACAAGGAGTAAAACTAGGAACCAGTAGGTCCCATACAATATGGAATAAGTCATGAAATTTTTTGAGATTCTTCAAAATAATGGACTCATGTAAAGGAGCAAACAAAATTTACTTGAATATGTCTTGTAGCTCCTTATTTGACATGGGATTAGTCATTTTAACTAGCATTGTCTTGTACCTCAAGAATATTCATTGATATATTCATTTGTTCCTTGTTTGATTTTGGTAATTTGAGCATAGCAAAAAAAATTTAAAATATCCATGCAAAAGTGTGTTAAAAATAGATTAGTAAGAGGTTTCAATGCTTTCATGGATTGAAGAGGTAAATCATGGAACCACCTAAAATAATAATCTTTGAGGTTTTTGGAAATAATTTGATCAAAAGTTTATAATTGGAGGCAAAATCAAGGCATGCTACATAAAAGGATCGAAGATGTTATTCAACATCACCTTTGCCATCATAAAATGGAAACTTAGGTGCAATAAACTAGTTGGCAAAGGGTACAAATATATTTGCATATATTGCTACTTTGAAACCCTCTCCTTATATTGATGAATATGATTATTTATTTCAATAATAGATTTTATAAAGGAATTTACATATCAAACTTCCATAACAATTATAATTTGGGACCCAAAATTAGTGATACATAAATCCATATTACACATATTTTATTGTAATAAGGGATTAAAAACATAAAAGATTATAAAACCATAATCAACATAGGGTTTGGAGCTCAAAAATCAAGTTCATCAAATGTTTAACCCTAAATTGGATAAGGATCTATAGTCATATAAAATGCAAAAAATGGTAATTTGAGTGTGGATTGTGATACCCAACACTTAGGTCCCTCTTGCTTTCTCTCATGACCCTCATATGCATATTTTCATTTATTCCAAATCATTTTTAGCCTTCCATCTTAATCCTATCTTAGATAAACTACTCTTTCCATGACCAATCTACCCCACAAGCCCCATCAGCTTAGGACAATAGCACCACACTTGGACTATAGCATCGGTACCACTCCTTTCCTCTTTTGGTGCTCTTATCCAAATGTATTTTTGGCCCCAATGGTTAGTTTTCTTTGGTTCCCCATCTTTTCCTTGTTAGTTTAATGTGATCTAATTCAAAACATGACTAATATATCCCTATAAAATCCCATTCAAAGTTTATTTGGAAAGGGTTGGCAAATATCACTAAGCAAGTAAGAATACAAGAAAGACTACTCAAATAATCTTTCATATTCTTTGCATATAGCTATCCACTATACTTATAATCTTATTCAAATCCTTACACTAGTCCTTAGCCACCTTAAACACATCTAGTTTAGCATTTTGCATCTTCATACAAACTATTGCACAAATCATATCAAGTGGGAGAACTACATATGGCTTGATCCCTCTTTGAAGTATTGGTATGTAGGCAACATGCCCACAGAAGGGGTGTGGATACACGTTTAGTGAATCTTACACACACTAACCCCTCCTCTTTCTTGAAATTGTTTAAAACACAATAGAGTATAGGGTTTGAAGAGAAAATATACTCTATATGGATCTCTATAGAATTTTGGCTATCGAAACTTCATAGACAAGGTCACATAAATATAACAAACAAAACCCAAAAAGCTAAGATCCTCAAGACAATAGTGGTAGAGGTGGACTATAGTACTGGTACCACTCCTATCCACATTTGGTGCTCCTATCTAATCATAAAATGAAGGTCAAATCTCAGTTTGAAATAGTGTCCTATTCTTGCATAGTGAATATCAAACCTTATCTTAGTTATATCAGTTAGTTTCTATCTAAGTCTTCTTTTCCATCTCTTATTACTATTTTTAGAAAGAAAAAAAATTTAATCTAATTTAGACAAATTAATTTATTAATTATTACATATTTATTTACTAATTTTACTACTCATACCCTTTAACTAAATTAGGAATAATACACTAATATTCCCAAAAAGGTTAAATCATTTGGTGAGCCTAACTTAATTCATTTGCATATAAAAACCCTAGAGACCCTAGGGTAAATTTCCTACTAATTTTTCCTATAATTTTTTTATTTTTTACCTACATAATAAAATCATAAATTAGCATAAAATTTTAAAATTTAGTAGTAATTTTAAAATAATTTTCTTTCAAACCCTAGTTTCCCATACTAGGTCCCAGTATTTTCCCAATAATTTTTCAATAATTTTCTAATTTTTTACTATCATATTAAAATTAAAAATTAACTTCAAATTTCAAAATTCAATATTAATTTTTAAATACATTTATTTTTGAAAACCCTAGTTGCATCTACTAGGTCCTGTTAAATCACAAATTTTCCAATAAAATTTTGATTATTTACTTGCATATCTAACACAAAAATTTACTTTAAATTTCAAATTTTCATATTAAATTTCAAAAAAATCATATTTCAAAATGCTAGTTGAATATACTAGATCCCATAGCTTCTTGAGGTATCACCTTACATGTTTGTGAGTTTCGTATCCTTTTTATACAATTTCTAATTAAATATTTTTTAGGACTTTACATTTCTTATATTTAGTACTTTTATTTTCTATCACTTCATCTATTAAAAAATATTGTGAAAAATTTAATCAAAACTCAAATTACTTTCCTACTTTAACAATGGCCTAATTTACTGGTTTTGATGAAACTGATAAAAGGGAACTTCAAGAACTCTTAACTAAACACCTTGACATGCAAGATGACATGCTTAAAATACTACAAGAAGAATAGAAAAGTGTGAAAAATGGTCAATGTTCCCAAACCACAAAAAAATTAGTTGAAAATGACACTACAAGGGCAACTATGTGTCAACAACCCCTTATAACAGCCTAACCTACCTCTATTTCACTAACTACATCTAGTACATCTTTGTCTCCTGATGTGGTAGCCCTTGTGTAAGAGATAAAAATTTTCCAATCCAAGGTGCTACATCTTAAGCAAGGTCATCTAAACCTACGTAGGCTTTTGATTATTTTTCTCTATTGTATACACCATTGGCATGTCACATTGCTTCAACACCATTTCCATAAGGTTTTGTTTAACCCAGTACTCTATATGATAGCAAAGGTGATCTAGAGATACATTTGAGATCTTTTCACATAGCATTCTTGGACTATGTACATAATTATTGGCTACTTACCAAGTTATTTCCATGAAGCCTAAGGATTATGCTTTACAATGGTTCTACACTATACCAATTTAGTCGATCAATGCATTCAATCCTTTAGCTAACATGTTCCTAGCTCATTTCAGTATTAATATTGGTGATAAGGTTTCATATGCCCAAGTTGCATAATAGAAATAAAGGTCAAATGAGCATCTCACAGATTATGTTCTTTGACATAAGATTATTTTGGCTAAGATGACTAGCCCCATGGCTGATCAAGAGTTACAAGATCTCTTCAAACAAAGTCTTCTACTAGCTTTTCATGAATCAATTATGTTCAAAATATTCTCTTCCTTCACTAAATTTTATCACACACTAAATTAAAGAGAATCCAAACTAATTTTAGTGAGAAAACTCAAGTATACAAGTATCTTAAAAATAAAAAACAAGAGTAAAAAGAAAGTCCCATACAAAGTTAAGGTCAATGATAACAAGAGTTGGAATCAACTGACAGTTAATGTAGCTTTTAAACCCCCTTAATGAGTGGTTTTATTAACACCTCCTTAGTGAACCTTTACCAATCTACCAATTTCTCTAGCTAGAGTTTTACATTAGCTATTGAAATGTAACATCATATCTCCCCCTCCTATTTGGGAATTTGAACCAACAAAGCCTCTTCTACAAGGATATGATCATCATACATTTTGTAAGTTTCATAGGGCACCATGACATACAACAAATAAATGCATCAGTTTGAGACACAAGATATAGGATTTGATGGATGGCAATCATATTGATCTTGGCACTTTATTTGAGCCTCTTCAGGTAAAGCAAACATAAGATAAATCCTTGAAAATATTTTTAGATCCTTTTCCACAACATTATAAATAAGAGGTTGGGGACACATCAAGGGTTCAACATGTATCTTAAAAATAAAAAACAAGAGTAAAAATAAAGTCCCATACAAAGTTAAGGTCAATAATAGCAAGAGTTAGAATCAAATGACAGTTAATGTAGCTTTTAAACCCCCTTAATGAGTGGTTTTATTAACACCTCCTTAGTGAACCTTTACCAATCTACCAATTTATCTAGCTAGAGTTTTACATCAGCTATTGAAATGTAACATCATATCTCCCCCTCCTATTTGGGAATTTGAACCAACAAAGCCTCTTCTACAAGGATATGATCATCATACATTTTTTAAGTTTCATAGGGCACCATGACATACAACAAATAAATGCATCAGTTTGAGACACAAGATATAGGATTTGATGGATGGAAATCATATTGATCTTGGCACTTTATTTGAGCCTCTTCAGGTAAAGCAAACATAAGATAAATCCTTGAAAATATTTTTAGATCCTTTTCCACAACATTATAAATAAGAGGTTGGGGACACATCAGGGGTTCACCATGTATATCATGCACATTCATCACTAGATATATATAGGGCACCTTTAGTTGAAACACATACTTTGAGTAACATGATTGGTGTATACTATTCTAGAGTTCTAGCTAGACCTTACATCTCTTTCTTAGAGTAGGAGATAGTCAAGGATGATTCAAATTATCATGCATTCTTTATCAGAGCTTACATTCATAATCATCATATTCATAACATTCTCATAGATAGTGGATCTAGCGTGAACATGTGCACTATGACATTATTATAAAATTTGGGATATTCAGAGTAGGATATTACTCTAATAAACATAGTTAATAGTGGATTTAGTGGGAACATATAGATTTCATTAGGTGAGATTATACTTACTCTACAAGTTGGTCCAACACACATGGCCACACCATTCACTATAGTTTCTAGTGCAATATTTTTTGATATGCTACTTCGTTGACCTTGGATTAAAAAACTTTGAGTAGTACCTTCTATAGTTTATAGATGCATGGAATTCATTCACACTCATTAAGTTGTTATAGTTGGTGGATTCCCATATGAGCTAAAACTCCCCACTTTAGAGCCATCTTATACTTTATAGTCACCAATTTTAGTTTAGGCTCTAGTTATAGTTTCTCCACCAATTATAGTTCCTCTTCCAGTTTTGATTTCAACATAGTTGAGGCATCCATCACCAACATAGAGAGTTTATACACTTCCATAGCTTCATGATTATAGATAGATTCTAGCTATAGTGTTCACACCTAGGGAAGTATCATTGAGATCTCATGTATCTACTCAAAGAGCACATGTTTAGAGAGTTTCTCCTACTACCAGATGGGTCCCTAAGATCCCTATAATTTCATCCACTTCTTATATTTATAGGGGGACCCCACAGTTGGTTTTGAATTTTGATATTTTAGATCATTTAAAACATATACAAATTTTAGATCCATAGCTCAACATTCCCATCATGCTTCACGATCATGTACAATTCCTCTCTTTGATACAAGACACCATGATAGGGATTCTCCCATGAGACTCATCAGTTAGTATCATCTCTTATCAAACTTACTTGTACATATCTTCCCTTCAAAATTCTTGTACATAGTCTTCATATGATTGATTATACATAGTTCATAACATTTCAAAAATTCAATAACAATACAACATATCAAAAACATTCAAATATGTTAAAACACCAAAAATATTTTGATTGTATGAATTATCCATACTTTACATTTATACTACTATGCTAGACTTACATTTGTTGTTTTATGTTATTGTTTGTTGATTTATCTACATTACCATGCTTCATTTAATCTCTTTTGAGTGTACACAGTGACATTTAACTTTTTGATTACTTCATTCTACCCATTGAGGGGGCATCCTACATCTACATTTGAGACACACATTTATATACATACCCACTGGGGGCATCTTCTACATGACTACACCATCCAGGTTATGTCATTCCTACACCACACACTCTAGTTATCATGTTGACATATATTATTTACTAGCTTACACAGATCACTATATTGACATCTCACTAGTATATAGCTCTTATGTATTTCTTAGCATATACCTAGTCTTGTACTAACATGTCTTACATATTTTCCCTCTTGCTTTGATTAGTTAGATGTGATTATATTTCTAGTATGGTTACATGCTTTCCTTTCTTGCTTATCATAGCTAGATTACCTATATTTCTCAGTTCCTATTTTGTCTCCTCTATGTACTTTACAACATTTTCTAATGCCCTTTTCTTTTATTAATGTGTGTGCCTTAGGAAATTTTATAATGTCATTTATATATACTATTTTATGTGATTGTGGCCCTCATGCCAACCCTTTCTTGTTTCAATTATATGTGTATGCAACATTTGAACATGCCTTGCATGCTTGCTTTCTAATTTGAGTGACATGTACCCATGTCCCTTGTTTACTTGGCCTTTTGGCCATTTTTGTATACTTCTTGCTTCTTGCCTTGTGTTCTTTTTGTTTGTTTTCTTCTCATTGTTTTCAATGTCATGATCCAAATAAAAAATTATCTTGATTTCTTAGATGCCATGATGGACATCATGATCCATCCCTCCAAGATAACTAACAATTAAAAACTAACAACTAACAACTAAAATTTCTAGTTCTAATTCAATACATTACATATGCTATTACATTGTTATATCTATCTAGGCATACCCTTGTTTATCTAACAATCTCTCAATACAAACCATGTTATATCTTGAGATATATTGTTGATTATCATTACTATATCATGTATCTTTGTAACATAACACACTTTTAGGGCTTTTTATTTTTATGATAGTCATTACAAGGTCTTCATTCCTACCCTTAGAATAAGGAGAAAAAAATAGGAGTTTTATCATAGAGATCAAAGCTTCAAACAGTAAAAAAATTAACATTCAACACACCTAGAACAACAACTGTACATCAAACTAGTTATAATAGCTACTAGGTTTGGCTTAGGACAATAGTGTCAAGATTGGACTACAATGTTGGTGCCACTAATATATATTTTTAGTGCTCCTTTATAAATATAAAAAAACCAAACTTTCTATAAGAAGGTATAAAATTAGGTTTAACTATATTTGTACATAGTTAGACCAGTTTAGAATCAATAGTTTTTAGTACACTTTTTCTCAAAGAACCTAGATATAGAGGGCATTATGCATGACATGATGGGTCTCACTTCTAGTTTTAGATATGATAGTTGGTATAACTTCCAAATTATAATCCATGTTTTAGACACTAGTGATTGGGTGTAATGTGTGCAGCACATTTGTTTTCTTTTCTTTTTGAGTTCAGCATTACCCAAGCATTCTTAGTAGTTACATGACTTATTCCATCTATAGGTGGTTGGAATCATTTTGAAGTGAATTTCATATAAGACTAGTGCACCAATTTTAGATTGGATTTCTTAAAGCCTAATTTCCATTTTTTGGAGTGGCCAAGAGTGGCCTATTATTCCAACATACATGTGGCTATCCATGCTAACATTGTCAAATCATAGATTTTTCATTGGCTATAAGAGCCATCTCATTTGACACACATTTCATATTGATATCACTTCATACTTTACTTCATGGGTCAACAATGGATCCAAATGGCTAGCCTTTGTATTCTTGAGCCATGTATTCATAGGGATTAGACATATAGTCTAAATATCGATTAGCATACTCATGATCACATAGCTTCACTTAGTGGGAGACAATGGAGCCAAAGGGTTATCCTTTGTATTCTTGAACCACTCTTATGGAATTTATCACTCAACTCTATTCATGATACTACTCTTTATATAGCATCATCTAGCATTACTCAACATCACTCTGCATAAAAATAAGTTTTTGTATTGATTCACATACTCGATGAGGTGTATTCATTCCTTTCTCTTACTTTCTATCTTACCTAGCTTTGTATGCTATTATTTTAGATATAGTGTATTTATTAATAACTAATCTAATCTTTGTTTTTCTTACAAATTCATACTTTACAACATGCTCTCTCTATACACACCCAACATCATACAACTTCATGAGCTTCACCCTTATAGATAAGTTCACGTATGCTTTCTATTTTCCCTTTATCCTAGTATTTCACTTTGTTACATCACTAGAATAGAAGAGGGGAATGTAGTCATATAAAATGTAAAAATTGATAAATTGAGTGTGGCTTGTGACACCCAACCCTTAGGTCCCTCTTGCTTGCTCTCATGACCCTCATAGGCATCTTTTCACTGATTCCCAATCATCTATAGCCTTCTAGATTTAATCCTAGCTCAGATAGATTACTCTTTCCATCACTAATCCATCCCCTAGGCCCCATAAAATCAAGACAATAATACCACACTTGGACTATAGTGCCAATGCCACTCCTATCCACTTTTGACACTCTTGTCCAAATGTATTTTTGACCCAATGGTCAATTTTCTCTGGTTCCCCATCCTTCTCCTTATTAGCCTAATGTGAGCACATTCAACCTATGACCAATATGTCCCTATTAAATCCCATTCAAATTTCATTTGGAAATGGTTGGAAAATATCACTAAGCAAGCAAGAATACAAGTAACACTACTCAATCAATATTCCCTATTCTTTACATACAACTACCCAAAATACTTATAGGCTCATTCAAATCCTTACACCAGTACCTATCTACCTCAAAAAGATCCAGTTTAGCATTTTTCATCTTCATACACACTATTTAATAAAGCACATCAAGTGGGATAAATACATATGGCTTAATCCCTCTTTAGAGTATTGGTATTTGGGAAGTGTACCTAGACAAGGGGTGTGGATACATATTTAGTGAATCTTAAACACACTAAACCCCACCTCTTTATTAAAATTGATTAAAGCATAATGGATTATAGGGTTTTAAGATAAAATATACTCTATAGAGAGCTCTACAAACTTTCAACTATCAAAACTTCATAAACAGGGTCATACAAACATAGCGAACAAAGATTAGATCCTTAGGATAATAGTGGTAGAAGTAGACTATAATGTTGGTGCCACTCTTACCTACTTTGAATGCTCCTATCCAATCATAAATTGAAGGTTAGATCTTAGTTTGTGATAGTATCCCAATCCTACATAGTGAATATCAAACCCTATCTCAGTTGTATTAGTTAGTTTCTAGCTAAGTCTTCTTTTCCATCTCTTATTACTATTTTTATAAAGGACAAAATTGTAATCTAATTTAAACAAATTAGTAGCTTAATTATTGCATATTTATTTATTTATTTTAATACTCATACCCTTTAACTAAATTAAGAATAATACACTAATATTCCAAAAAAGTTTAAATTAGTATCCTACTATGGGAGATAGGGTTAAGAATTTAGAAATGAATAATCATAAGGGTGATAAACATATCTATAGGAGGCCAATTAATAGCAAAATTTAGATAAAACATATAATAAATTTATTATGCTAATATATGCTAAAAAATGGAAAGTATAACTATGCTAGATATTGAAATAATAATGAAAACAACATACTTATCTAGTTTTGATGTTAATATAGATCTGGATATGGAATAGGTAGGAAGTAGATTGGAAAAATATTTTGTAATAGTCTCCAAATTTTGGATTAAGTGCTTATGTATCCATGACCACTTACATAAGCCTGAGATGGTTGTCTTGAAGATAGTGTCTATATCAGATCTATGTGTCAAGTCTATAATAACTAATAAAAAAATATATGACCACTGAATTCTTCTAGTTTCATTATTAGCTTCACTCAAGTGCATTTTAAATTTGGGTCATGGATTTTTTCTCATTATCAAATGATAAAACCCTAGTTCTCATCTTCATATTGGTTATGTGAAAATATTTTAGTGGGAATATAGTGTTGATCCACCCCAAATACCCCTTTATAAATAAGCATTTCCTACATAACCAATACTCTTAAGAGGGCCTTAGACTTTTGTAGTTTTCCCATACATGTTGGCTTATGTGTGAATCATGCAACATTTGATAAGTAAGTAAACCAATGACCTAGATTATAACTTAGAAAATATAGATATTTTTTAACCTTTAGTACTTCAAACTTGTAGATGTATTACCATTATGACTGATATGGAAATATGATAAAATAGGGAAACTTTGCTCAATTGTATACTCTTTGAATGGTCTTTGGTATAAATCTAGGTCTATGCCAGGTGAGGAATGAATGAGGGTTGATATTATATTCATACCAATCCCTTTGGATAATATCTCACATAATAACATTTAAGTTGACTATTAGGATACATGTCATTTGAAAATTATATGAATTTAGGGCACTAGACATTTATGTCGACATAGGCATCTGATTGGGATGCAAGTGTCTAAGAAGTAGAAAATTAGGTATAGAAAAAAAATTTAAAGGTGGAAAATAATTAGGTTTGAATCATTTTGGTTAAGATAAAATATT
This sequence comes from Torreya grandis, assembly GCA_037957365.1. NCBI lineage: Eukaryota > Viridiplantae > Streptophyta > Pinopsida > Cupressales > Taxaceae > Torreya > Torreya grandis. Next base: position 343,604 of record JARHVA010003685.1, on the reverse strand, counting down.
TGGGTCATCAATATAAGAATAGTCAGACTAAGAGATAGATCAAGGGGCATAAGAGAGAAAATTCAAGATTTGTAAAAGCAATAAAGGTCTAGAATTAAGAATAATAACCAAGGCCTGAGTTTTCCAAGTGTATAAGATTAAAGTGTTATATAGTTCATAAATATCATCTAGAGGATTAGGGAATCTAAAAAAACATCAATGTGTAGCTTGGATAAAGAACAAATTTATAAAAAAACATAATGGTGGAACAAACACTAATAAAAAATATGATGATAAATTGGTAGATGTAATGCATCTACGAATCAATAATGTGGATGTCTATGGATTGATCTAGGTTGACAAGCATATAATCATGGATCATATAATATTTTCATGATATAGATAGGTATAAGCCTAGTTGGCTATTATTGGAAAACTATGGGTAAGTGGTGTTCAGAAATAAATAGGTGGCACATGCTAAAGCGGTCTAGGAAAACTATAAATACAGACTTATATCTCTCATACATGACAATAAAAAATATAAAAAAAATTAAAATATAGATTCAGAGTGTTTGGATAAGGATACAAGCTAGGGTTTAATGGATTTACGAGAGATATTATTAAGTAAATTCTATGAGTGAATATCATTATTTGATGGTGCTAATTTTAATCTAACATTATTATATGCTTAATAATGTCAGATGAATGAGAAAAAATATGTATTATTGGATAAGTATCAATGTGTTATGTTATGTTACCAATGTACTTAGTGTTTATTTATGTTATGCTTTATCATAATAATGCACATAGATATGTTTGTGTGAGTTTTTTTTATCATTATAGATTTATTTGTGATCTATTATTTTACCTTAGGTGAGTGATTAATTATGTAAATTGAGTAGTATGTTGGTGTTATGAGTATTTTTCTCTATTGTGTAGGTTATGTTCTATGTAGGACCTAGGGAATTCCTTTTAAATCATAATTTTTAGGTTTTAATTCCAAAACCTTGTTTGAATAGAGCAAAGAGATTGAAGATACTCATGATTGGGTTTATCACTATTAAACATGTAAAATATTAGGTTGGGGTGAAATCACTATAATTCATAAAATATATTATGGGAATCAAGGATTTGAATCCAAATAAGTGGATACAAGAGAAAATACAAAGTTATTTGTAGGATATTTTGTGTGTGCAGTTACCATAGCATATTCATTCTTGGTTAGATACATATGTTGGCGGTAATAGTATAAATATTAGGAAAAGTTATGTTTTTACTAAATATTAGGTGAAAATGTTGAATGATCATGATGAGAAGCAAATTAGAGCTCTTGATATTTGGTGTAGAGGTACATTCAATAGTTACTTTTTATATTTTTATATGTTCACATACATGTCTCTTGATGAGGCATAACTTCAATTTATGTGAAATATTAGGGGTAAATTCATTAAAATTTTCAAATTTAGATAAAAATGTTTGTGGTAAAATATGGGATTGAGAATATGAAGATGAGGATTTAGAAATGTTCATTCATGGTCTAGAATAATTGTAAATGGAATTGTGTTATATATTTTCATAAATATGAAATATAACAATTTCTTGTGATATGAAGTCTAAAAATTCAAAGGAAAAAATAATGCATAGATATAGTGAAGGAAAAGAGATATTGACATCTACCAAGGATATTAAGAAGAGGGTAGGATTAATTGAAACATATGTCATTTAAAACCCATAAGAGGTAGGGAGGGTACACACATGGTTCACATAAAGGTGAGATACACTCCAATAAAAGAGGTGAGTTATTCATGGATGATCCCTTTTAGAGATGAATATCCATGAGAGGAAGAAAATCCATATCCATAGGATGATTATGGAAAGGATATGGATTGTGTAATGCTTGAGAGGACTCAAACTCTACCTTAACATGAGACAAAACCCACACACACTTAAATTTTGAAGAAGAGAGTGAGTGCATAGTGTTGAGAGTTAAAAAAACATATTTTGAGAACAATGAAAAAGTTAGTGGTATAGAAAATTATATTTGATAATCTAGTTTAAAATAATAGTTTTTAAATATATGGTAAACCTGAAACATAATGGGTGAGTATGAATGTCGAGATGCCAAAATGATTGGTTAATGTTCAAGGTATGTCGATTGGTGGGAATAATCTAGTAGTAAGTCCTAAAGTTGTTAAATATGGATTTACTTCATAGTTTGGTGGTGGTCCACAATAATTGTTAAAGGAGGAGGTAGTTGTAATTACAAAGGTGTAACCTCATGGAGAAGTGAAAAAAACAATAATAACTAGTTTTAATTTTATTATATTTTATGAGATGTTAAAGAAATTTACTAAGTATCATGGAATTTAGATTTCATATATTGACATACACAAATGTGAGATCATATCATGTAAAGGGAGTAAATTTTATAGAGAGGAAGGTGATCCAAATGGATTATGTGCATACATGTTACCACAAGTTTTATATGAATCAAAATTTTGTCAATTTTTACCAACTAAACACTGATTTTTTACACATGTTTCATTAATTAGAGTTTTAATAATAGATTATATCTATTCTAAAAGAAATTTAATATGATGGTGTTGAGAGTGTGCACATATATGACTCTTGATTCAATACATTGATATCCTAATTTTCATGTACAAAATAAACCCATTGAAACATTATAAATGGTTTATAAGGGGTTTGTTACCAACCTTTTAAATACAACTTATTATGAGTAGATTTATATATGTATAAAAAGAACATGATCTAGTGTTGAGTATTGAATTGTAAGGACACTTTGACATGAGAGTGATCTATTTATTGAGGATCAAATTGAAAAAATGTAAAAATAATTAAAAAATATTCCTACGAGCAATGTTCAAGAAGAACTGAGAGTTTTTTGGTGTACCAATTATGATTTTGAAGGCCACATTAAGGGGAATTGTGCATGAAAGTGTGTAAAATTAGTGAAATTGATGTAATCATGATTAGGGGGATCAATAAAAAAGATTCATTAGACTAAGTAGCCTTTATAATTACACATGGACATAAAATTAAATAAAATACAAAAACAATGTTATTGATTTTATTTTTATAATGGTAATATGACTTGAACACATATTATCACCATGTAATATAAAATTAGATGCATTAAAATGCTGAATACACCAATATTTACTTTATAACTCATTATATTTCCAAGTATAGCTATCTATGTCTCAAATCTCGTATAAAATACTCAACTTATTTCTATCTTTGTCATGTATCTCCAATAAACATTATCATCACAAATATAGGGACATTTTTATCTATGAATAAGACCCAAATATTTGAAATAATGCATCAAAACCAACTAAAAAATTGAGTATAATCAATTAATACAAGATAAAATCCCAAGGATTCATAACACATCTTGACCATAACACATCACTATGCACCAAAATCATTAAATACACATTATAATCCCAATATTATAAACCACATAAAAACACAACACATAATATTAGAACACATCACAATAGGATGGAATTCACAAGAGATTGAAATAAAATTTCACATTTATCAAGTTGCATGGAGATCATAACTCAAAATTATAATTTCTAACATTTTGTATAAAAAATATACATAAATGAATACATGTGCACATTGCAAAAGGTCACCCATTATCTTATGGATGTGCACCAATACTTTTGAAAAACATATCACAAGTTTTGAAAGTTTCCCTAAACTAAAAAATATTGTGTGCCCACTGATATATTGCTTTGAATTATAAAATTCCTATTTATATCCAAATATATATGTTTGATGTAGGATTAATTATGAACCTAGATTCTCTTACATCATACACCATAGGTAGAAAAAGAGCCATGAGCTCTTACTCATGTGCCTTTTGTGATATCCTCAAGATTTAATCTATACTTAACAAGTTCTATTTCACTACATGCAAGTATCATCTTCATTTTCTTAGCTTTTCCAATTTATATAATAATATTTATATTCATTTTATTATGTTATCTTACCAAATCTATTCTTAATAATCTTCTCATCTTCTATGCATTCTTTCTTAGGCACCTACACTCTTTGATGAACGTATTTAGAGTCTCTATTTACACTATCTTTAGCAATTTTCCATTTATGATAGGGATAAAAATATACCACATTGAAATATGGGATATGGACTTTATCCCTTCAAGTAACTCAATCTCATATGAATAAGATGCAAACTTATAAAAAAAAATTGATGATCCAATCTTATTCTATTTTAATTTATCATATATTCCTTCTGGAAATATTTCCTTCCTAAAATGTGATAATACCATGTCTCCCACATAATATTATATTTCGATCCTTTTCATATATGTGAGATTTTTATATTGTGTAGTGATTCATTCCAACTATTAGCATACTTGCTAATGTAAGTCTTGAATATATTAAAGAAAAACTTTTGCTTCAACACTCTTCCTTCTTTCATCTCTAATGCTTCATAATTCTATGAATACTCTTTCATCATTCACATACACAATATAAAATAGATTCCTTATAGTAATTCTATAGATTGTAACTTAATATGAAAAATCAACTTGTACCAGCATAGTGTTTAACCCTAAAATATAAATATGGGGGAATCTAGGTTTAAAGGGGATAGAGATAGCCTAAGGCACAAGGATGATAGACCATCTCTAAATTGGACCAATTATTTGTGAAACTTAGATAAACATATATTGAATTTATTATGATAAGATGTTAAATATATAAAATACATTTATGCTAGATATTAAAATAATAATGAAAAAAATATACTTAACCAGTTCTGATGTTAATATCAATCTAGATATAGAATAGGTAGAAATTAAACTCGATCTAAATTCTAGAATAGTTGCTTGATTATGTAAATTTAACCTCTATAGTTATAGAAACTTACATTGACTTGGGAAAATTGTATCAACATGACTATCTAAATTAGATGCAGGTGTCTAATATGGAATACATATTAAAATTGGATCAACCACTTAGATTCTTCTAAGTTCTATGTCACTTGCACTCTGGTGTATTTAGATCTGGGTCATGGACTATCAGTCATTATTAAATGGTGAAACCCTCATTATTCATATTTATATTGGCTATGAGATAAAATGGGTTAGTGTGCATATGGTTTTGAGCTACACCAAAAACCCATTTGTCAATGAGCACTTATTTCATATCTAATACTCTGAAGAGGGACTTAGACTTATGTAGTTTTTCCCTATGTGTTGGATTGTGTGTGAATCATGTCATGTGTGATAAGTGACATAGTTTGTAACTTGGAAAATATAGCTCTTGGGATTCTCCTTCAGTAATTTAGACCTAGAGATGTGTTTTCCCTATAACTTATATGGAAAAAAGATAGAATATGGAAGATTTTTTCACTAGAGTGCTTGATATAATACTTTTATTTAGTTACATTGTGATTTTATAGGTATTTATAGGTGAGGAATGAATAAAGGTTGATATTATATTTATACTAATCCCTTTGGAGAATATCTCACATTAAATCACTTAAACTAGCCATAAGAATACTTTTCATTAGCAAATTGAATGACTTTAGGACACTAGACACTTGCATTGGGATAGGACACTTGTGTTGATTTAGGAATTTTACTAGGACACAAGTGTTTGGGTAGCTATAAAATAGGTAGAGGTCCATAAATTATATATATGTAAAATAAGCATTTTATAACATATTTGTCAAGTTAGAAGGTGTAGGTCATCATAATGACACTAGCCAAACTAAAAGATAATAAATTAGGCATATAGATATAGTGTATGTGAGCCTTTTGATAGTGGGAAAGGTATAAAAAATGATGGCACATCCATTATACATATTTTCTAAGTGTATGAAACTAAGGTGATATGTAATTCAAAAATAATGTCTACATTTATCCCCATTTAATATAGTAATGAAATTATTGGTTTAAAGTAGAAAAAATGGCCTTTGCTTAAGTAAAAATTAAATGCTTTTCTGGTGACTAAGCTTCAACCAAGAGCATGATACAATATATAATCAGTGCATATAATCTAAAATTGAAATGATTGAATTATTGAAATTGAAAGAGAGTAAGGTTTAGAATTACACCTATGTATATATGCAATCATCTTGGATTTTATAGATTTGATTTGAAAGATATATCATTATGAATAACTAAAACTAAGATTAGGACAAATATAAATCTATAAAGTGTATATATATAGAGAGAGATAGAGATAGAGATATACGAGGACACATGCCCTTAACCTTGGAAAAAATTTGAGTTTCCACTTAGTAATTAAGATTAGATTAACCATACAACATAATAATACTTATAACTAGTGAGTGTGAGCAAACCAAGTCAATTCACACTATAAAATTGGTTAGGATGGATGATGTAATCAAGTCCACCCTATAAATTTGGAAATATTGAGTTATTTAATCACCTCAACCATACCAAAAAGTGAGCCAAATACTATATTACATTGGCTTAATATAGTCTATAAATACCTAACCTCGTGGATGATGACAGTCCTTGAGAATGTTTGGAATCTGAAATTGATTTGATTTTTAAATATTAGGTGAACATTGGATATCATACGCACTTTATATATGTTTCATACTAAAATTATGTATAAAAATGGTACTAACGTATACAATTTTTCCATAAATGTGTATTTGAATCATATAACTATAAAATTTGGCCAATTTGAAACTATATAAGTGTGGAGAAAATGTTTTTAAAAGATTCCCCCACTATATATGGAAAAATATGAAAATTGATATAAGTGCCAATGTGGAGGACATGTTTCCAAACATTCCCCCACTTTAGTTTGGGTATGTTGAATACTGAATAAGTGTGTAGAACATGTTTCAAAAACATGTTCCCACTATAATCTAAATCTTTGAAGCAATGTAGAAGTCATGCCTCTATGACATGTCCCCACTAAAATGCCCCACCTTTTGAGGTGAGAGGGTAAGTAATACATACACATAATATTTTCAAAATTTATCAAATACTAATGCTTTCTCTCTTGCAAGAACCCATCGAGTCTCAATCTCTCTGAGTGCATGCCTTATGGGGTGCACTGAGAAAATGGTGAGAAGACCATATGTGTTTCATATGATTGTTTTCCCTTTACTACCAATTACTATCTACACAAGCATATAATAAAAACATTCCCCTATTATTTTCCTCCTCTTTCACACCCTCCTCTAGTCATTTTCTGCCTTCATTAACCCTTCCATAGCATAAACTCTCTTTTTATGATTTATAATACAATAGTCTAGTCTAGGTCAACCCTTGGCCAACCTAGACTAAGACCTAATTTGTTTTTGTTAATAATGATAGAGTGTCGATTGGGATGACCTAGCTGTTTAATTTTTAGAAAGGATTAAGGTTAAATATATTTATATATACACACTCATTTCATCATTTATTTATAAAGAGAATAATAATAATATTATATTACATAATTGCTTATCCACCATTCTACTTGAGGAACATAGCTTAGGTTTTCAATAATTTATTTGGAGATATGGATATTAGCTTTTGGTGAAGTCTTTTAGATACATAGATAGGTTGTGTTACATGCCACAACAACCTATTACAAAACACCTTGTCTAAGGAATATATTGAGGCTTAGATGGTTTGTCTTCAAAGGTAAGTATTCCTAACTTTGTTCTTCCTTTGTAAGAATAGACAGATTATCATTTGTATTTCTCTCCCATGCATTAGGATTTCATATAAATTGACGTGATTATATATATTCTATTCATGTTTTTTTTTTAATTTTTATTACTCCCACTTTATGCCACAATATTTGGTAAGCACTAGATTAGATTTTACCTTGATTTTCATTTACTTTTGTGAATATGAAACATAGGACCTAGTTAGGGTTATTGCATATTTTTACTTGAGTGAAGGCTTTGGAACCCTCCTTAATGATATTATTGTGGTAAGAGATCCTTTGGCTAGGTTTAGTGGATCCATCTTGGTCATGGCCCCAAATACCTAATGTATCAACAATCGAAAGTGTAAGTAGGATTTATATTCTTTGAGCCAGGATTGATTAATAGATCAATTGCATTTTCCTTTGAATACATTCTAGTAAACCTAATGTGAATCTAACACTTGCATGTTTTCTTTCACATCATCATTTTTGTTATAATATTATATTTTTTATATATTTGGAGTACTATATCAAACTAGTCGGTATAGTTTCAACTTTGTATGTGTAGATTTAACACATAGTCACTTCAAAATGAATCTATTTTATTTGAGTAGGTCTTTGCCAATTATAGGTTATTGATAAAGTAGTTTGACATACCATTCTTCTTCAAGTCCAAATTAGCATACATATTCAAACCAATCAACTCTATCTACTATTTTCTTCTACCAAAAAATGGGTCAACAAACATAGTCCAACAGGTTGACTATATTTTTTATCTTTTTTTCATCATACAAGGTTTTGTAGACTTGGTCGAATCAGTTGACTCAGTTAGTAGAATTTGAAATAAACATTTAAACTTATTATCATAAAAATTTTCAAGATAAAACATCTTAAATCCCACCAATGTTCCTTTATATTATCTCTCTATCATTTTAGTTCTTCCTTCAGTACTATTTTTCATAAGTTGGCATTCTATAAAACTATAATTGTATGACCTCATCAACTTATTTTTGTATTTTGTCTTTGTCTAAGAGATAAATTTGACCTATTCAATTTTAATCTTAAGGACCTTGATTCTATAGAACAACATCAACCTAGTTAACTCTATTTTATACTATTTGCATATAGTGTTACCTAAGCTGACTCTCTATTATTATCAATCAAGGAATTAACATTTATTTACTAGTAATTAATTAACCTTTGTTTTTTATTTGTTTGCATGCTTATATTAACTAACATATCTTAAATATGTGGTTTTTCAAATTAATATTTTACTCTTTTTCACACACTACCAAAATAATATACATTAAAAAATATTAAACATTTGTCTTCCAAAGGCCTACCTACTTAGATTTCATCACCAAGGGGGAAGATGACTTGGTTTTATATCCAATTATAAATATGTGATTGATGGTATATATTGGTAAAGAACTTGACACCCTTATCACTATAGGATTATGAAGTGAGGGGCTATGGCCTAATACCAAGCTAGTATGATTGCCAATATAGATCCCTTTCAGCCTAAATATTCTAAAACCAACCTTAGATTACTTTCTAGTTCCTTATTTCAATAAATTTCCCTATCACATTAAAATCAAAACTTTTTTATAGCTTAATAATACTTAGGTTGACCAAATAGTTAGCATTTACTTTTTAGTTGTTGATTGCTTTTTGATCATTATGTGTTGTATTACAAAACTTTCAATCATCAATGTGGTGAAAGGTTTGTGATGTGTGTTCCAATTGGATCAGTCACATTGATCTAATTGATTGTGTAATTTTTTTCATTATTTCTTAAAATTTTCCCCTATTTCATAATAATGTCATCTTGGTCAATATAATCTCTTATAGATTGGTAAACCTTATTTCTTATACTACATAGTTGACTTGCACAACTATGTATTCTTATCTCCCTATTCAGTTCTATGTTCATTAATACACAATTAACCTATATGATTGTGTGTCCTTATCAGCCTATTTCATCTTTACTGACTATGATACATATTCAACCTACATGATTATGTATCCTTATCTTTATGTTATCTTCCCTAGGTTATAAAACATAGTTGACCATTTCGACTCTATAGCCTATCTTTTTATTTTTTCTTTGCATCATCTCCTTTTAGCTACCTTATTTCATCATGAACTTCATGTTTGAACACAACATAGAGTTGAACTCAACAAATATGATGAGCTTTACCAATCCTAATAGGTTTCCCTATAAAATATTATGGTTTCCACTTTAGATGAAAGTAATGTGTATGTTTCCACTCACACTACTAATTATAGGACTCCTCCTCATTCATCTTTAGTTCATAACCCTCTCTCATCCTTATAAGATTTTCCAAAATTAGAGTACACTCCCAAAATGATTTTATTCATTATTGAGTTTCCTCAACATTAAGAAAAAAAACCCTTCAATTATTTACAATCTCATGATAAGTGGTCAATCAAAATAACCCCATTCACCTTCCCCCACATTATATCATAGATTTTGGGGAAATAACTTATTTACTTCTCAACCTTTCCCTTCTATTTTGACTCCTTCTCATACTATGACTTCTTCTTGCTTGATTTATTCCACCTCCATGCCAAGTATCTATACTAAAATGGCAATTTAAACATCTAGTGGACATTTTCCAAGACCCCTCCTTCTCAATCAATCCACTAGTGCACTATTTTATACCAATAGTGATCATGCCACTAGTGCTTATTTTTCTTATAATCCTTTTACTAGTGCATATTTTGTTACACATTCTAATCATGCTACTAGTTCCTTTTTTTATACCAATGCCTCTCAAGCTACTAGTTCCATGTATATCACTACTCACAGTGGAACCCAAGCCACTAATATTAATGTTAATGCTTTGCATTCTATGTAAACTAGTTAAAATACCACTTAAACCCATCAAATATTATTAAAAATGCTTAATAAAATTAATTATCTTCAAGATAATAATGGCACTCAAAATATGCAAATTAAAAATCACCTTAAACACCTTTAAAATCAACTTCAATAGATTCTATGGGGCACACAAAATCAAAATACCCTCACACCCCCCTTAGGGATTCCCATGGTAACATCGTTCCCCAACCACACCTTGTTAATAAAATAATTAAACATCTTAAAAATGAACCTCTTACACCTAAAATTGACAAGATATATATATATAGGAGTATCACACCTACCATTATTTACAATGGGTCAACTGATCCTACTTTACATTTAAAAATGTTTATTAATCTCTACAAATATTGGGTCAAGTTAAACACTTTTGTTGCTACCAAGCTCTTAAAAAAATGTTCTACAAAGATGCTTTATATTTTTATAATCAACTCAAGTCCCAATCTATCACTACCTTAGAATATCTAGTTAAATATCTAGTCCTAGAATTTCAAACTATTGACCTCCTTGAGAATATGTTGGCTCACTTTATCAATTGAAAGTAACTTGAAACTAAAACTACACAAACATTCATCAAATGGTGGAAGACCTTGTCTAATAAGTGTGAGAATAACATGGTAGATGATAATTTATTTCATCTATTCACTAATACTCTTTATCCTAAATCACAATATCGGGTTAGGACTCTCTCTCTAAGAACTTTATAAGAGGCCCTCGACCAAGCCAAATGCCAAATTTTTCTCATGCATCAGTTTGAGCCATCCTAACATCCCATGAGTACTTTCATGCTCATCAAAAATAAAATTAGTCATGATACCATTGATGGTGTCACATACTCCTATGATTTGATCCCAACCCATTATGGAACAAGCTTCCCCTTTAAACAACACCCCTAATCCTCAATTTTATCAACTAAACAACTTCAATGTTCATAAGCCATTATCCTTATTAAATATCCAAAAGGGTTTACCAAGTCATATTCCTCAAAATATTGACCCCACTCACCCTATGAAATCATGGTATGATCTAAATAAATTTTGTTGGTTTCATGCTAGTTGGGATCATTCTCAAAAGACTTTGAGGCAATTGCATAACTTAGTTATAGATTTCCTCCTTGGTCTAAATTTCAATAATGGTTCACTCATTTGTAAACACCAAAAATCCTATGATATATCCTTCAAATCTAATGAAACAAAAAATAAAAAACAATCTTTGAACCAAGCTAATGCTCATCTGGACATCTACAAAGACTGTATTCCTAAGCATCAAGATAATAATAACAAGCCTACTCCTTCCACCAAAAACATTAAAAGTTTTATAGACCAAAATCCCAAATATAAAGTGATAAATATGACTAATATTTGAAGGTTAGTTAATTTCATTGATTCTTATCCTACACACATGCACCAAACATCCCAAACTTTTTATGTTATCAAAGATTATTCCCTATCTCACCTAACTGATTTAGGTAAAGAGGACCTCATCTATTTTCAAGAACCAATTCAAACACCTCCATTGGATAAAACCTCTTACTATATTAATACAAACCCACTAACATATAAACCCATTTAAAACATCCTTAAACCTTTTAACAACATCTCTTCAAACCATTCACTAGAAAAACCTAAATCCACCACCCCATCTTCTAAAGATAATCAGTGGATCTATCCCCAAACTAAATGAATCATATCTTATCAAAAAAAGTTTTAATTTAATTATAATCTTCATTCCTAGGAGATCCTCCAACATTATACACCTCTATCTCATAGTCTCCCATGGGTTATGAAGAATGGGACCCTATCACAGATCTTCCTAATCTCCTATCTCAATTATCATTTATTGAACTCATGGAAACTTATATAAGTCATCATAACTACTTGATGAAAATATTATTTGAAATTAACATCCCTCATCTTCCCCTATTAGGATGTGAATCTACCTTATTTGGGTTAAAATATAATATCTTAAAATAATGTGAAGAGATGTCTATACACATTGAAAAAAAAATTGGCACTTCTCTTTCTCTCAAATTCCCTATTGTTTCTATGATCCTTCATGAGATTATACTTTGTGTGAATGATCCTCCACTCTTTATAAGAATTTATATTGGTGATATCCAAATCAAGCATGCTTTGATTAGTGAGGGTTTTGATACTTGTGTGACCTCCATCAACTTCATTAAAACTCTTGGATATTCCATGTGTAATCCTAAATCCACATGAAACACATGTCAAGGTTATGATCAAAGGAAAATTCTTCCTTTAGTTTTAATGTGACTCCCTATTAATATCATGCCTATCACTATACGAGTGAAGGTTATGATATTCAATTTTCCCCTTTCCTAAAATATCTTGTTTGGTAGGAATTGGACTCATCGCATGAGAGTTGTTGCTTCCTCTACCTACTAATGTGTCAAGTTTCCCCACAATGGTATTATTATAGAATTCAAGGAGACACTATCCCTTATAATTCCAAATAATTCCAAGAATGTGGTGTTAAAAAAATTCCAACCCTTGAGTCCTTTTAAGTGTTCCATTCTGACAATCTCAACATTCTAATTTTCTTGTCAACTCTACTTAAAGTTATCATGGTCACATTGATCTCATCGATAAAATACCACCTAATCTCTTAGAGTATGATGATGATGAGCTAGATGAGATAAAACTCTAGATAAAAAAATTATATCTCTCCCCTCATATCATTTCTTAGTTTCCACTATCATTGAAGCTTTATTTTCATCAGCCACATATCAATGATATACCCATGGTCTTAACCAAGAATCAACATTATATTCATCATGTAACTTCCAATGAAAAAATCATACCTACGTTCACCATCATACTTTATATACCCAACTATGATGATGGTTATACTTTAAATGATCCATTTCTAGAAGGTCTTGTTTAGGTTAGAGATGATGAGATCCATTATCATCATTCTTATTTATTTTAATATTTTCAATCCTCTTATTGTATTATGTCTTATATAGTTCATAATTCTATTTTTATTCCTCTTGTTCTTAGGGTATATATGGATCATTTTCATGGTAAACCTCTAGTTTCTATAAAACCTCTTAGGAGTATGCTTATAGATCATGATATGACCAGTCCTTATCATTTCCCTAGATAGTAGGATCCCTATATCCTACTTCCCCCAGAGATTATTTATACTACCCTTAAGCTTTATACATGTCTTGATTCTCCATCAATTGAGCCTAGTATAAATCTTACTCATGTTTTATCCTTAGTTGATCCTCATCTTGCATCTAATTTTACTTACTCTTCACTTAAGCCTAAGCTAGTCTCTCCACCAGCCCTACCTCCCCTCAGTAATGTCCTTCTTCCTTTACCTTAGATTGATCCCTTGCCCACCCAATGGGCCAATCACCCTTACTATGATATTCATAGATTTTTTGGTCATTGGACTAGATACTTCTATTTATACTAGCCTTTGTTGGCTACTACTTCTACTCCTTGCATTAGTAGACCCAAAAAGTCTACTAACAAACATATTTGTTGCTTCTATGGTATAGATAATCATTCCTCTACCAATTTTCAAAATATTTACCAATATAATTACACCTTGAACCTTACCCTTCCTCATCCTAAAAAAAATCTATACCTCCTCCCAAGTTGTTACATGAGTATATTCCTAAATATGGAGAGGTATATTATCTTGAGTACTAGTGTGGTACCCATCACACTAATTGTTGCCACATATTATAGTAGCCTATTCATGATCACCTCATGACCATTCCTTTTCCCATTATTCCCCCTACCATAAATTATCCACATAAGAAGGATTATCCTTCTTCACCTATGGCTCCCATTCCACTTGTGATTCCTTCTTCACCTATGGCTCTTGTGCCATCAACATATTTACCCCCACACATGGTTCCTTCTCCACTGGTGGTGCACATTACCTATCCCATAGATACCATTCCTATTATAGCATCTATTCCCCTTCTTTCATATTTTATGCATGAGGTCCCTTATGAGAATGATTCTTCAACTATACCAAAATTTTCTATAGAAGAGATTTAAAGAGGTATTTTCATAGCTTTCCTTGAGGATCGATGAGACTCATGTTGTAGTTAGGGTCCGGATTCATAGAGAAATATTAGATGTTATGGATAATATTTGTTGATATATTTATTAGTATTTGTGATCACAACATGGTTTTACTTCACTTTCATCTTCATTATTATTTTGGATTGGACTTGTGATCCACTTTATTTATATCTTATATCATTTGACTCTGTGTCAAATTTTACTTCACTTATCTATCTTACATGGATATTTATATTTTGTATGATGTGTCATATATGGTTTCACTTATTTCATATTGTCTTATGATTTTTTTTACACTTTCCATGATTACATGCTTATATTCATGAGTTCATTTCTTTTTTCATGGATCTCTTTATCTTTTGTCATGATTGTTTCCTACCTTATCTCATATAACATAATAATAATTATTATGACTTGGTTATACAAAATCTACTCCCCTTGGTAATCCTTATTTATCATATAAGTTAACAAACAAGTCATCTCATTATAATTATCTATCTTACCAGTCCACTTTGGATCTCTCTTTATTTCCTTATTTCCTTTCACAAACTAAGCATACACATGGTTGAAACTTGAGATAACATATGGGTTCATAGGCAAACCTAAATGTTTTAGTTAGTCATGTATTTTGTTACTTAACTTCCTTTAGCCAAAGTCTAAATCTCATTCATGTGTTTCAATTATCTCTCATATTGGTTATTCTAAATCTATATAGAGGAGGAATATTAAAACCCATAAAAAATTTAAAGCCAAAACATTTAAACAAAAGGCAACGATACAAAAGGAAACATACCAAATTTCATAATATAAATCACACTAAAAGACATGATTCAAAGCACACATAATTTTTATAATAAAGTATAAACTCTATAGTTGGACTCATGATATATTCAAGGTCCATTGGGGTATGGTAGGCTATTAGATTGGGAAAGGAGAATCCAAAAACATTTTAGTGATACCCACTTTCTCATAGAAGTACCTAATATTTTAAGTAGATCGATGACTCTATAAGGGGTCTTGAGGAATGGGGAACATGTTGTGGGAAGGTAGGTCCATTTTAATTTTCTTTCTTAATAAAACCAACATGAGTCAATCTTAGTATCTCACTTATTTGCATATACAACTTTGTGCTTGTTACGAATTGGTATCCTTTGTATATTGATAGTCACTATCCACTTAGTGTCTTTTTCTGTATACTTAGTGTGCCTCATGTTTCCTAAGGTCTTATAATAGATGCCTACATTGTGATTTTTACATTCCCTCTTTCATTTAAAACACTCTTAATATTTACCTTTGATAAATATTTTTTGTTAACTAGTCATTCTCTTAGGGATTCCATTTGTGAGTTGCATTGTAAGACCATGGGTAGGACCATGCCTTCCTCACAAATTACCACATTACAACCACCTTTTTAACATTATTCTCATAATTTTTCCCACTTAATTAGTTTTCCCTCTTTGAGTTGTAGTGTAAGACCATGGATAATACCAAGGCCTTAATCACAAAATATTCTAATACCTAAGTCAGAATAACATTACATGTGTCAAAATTGAGATAAGTAGTGATTGATTATGAGTTACACATCATTGACATGATTCCCTTATTGATATAGTATGTTTTATGCATACTTTATTTATCTCTCACTTTTATCTTCTTATTTTTTTATCACATGTATACTTACATCCATTTTCTTAAAGTTTTCATACTTCCTAGCTTAAATTAGTGTGACCAATTTAAGTTCATTTTCCAATTTTGTTTCTCGTTTATACTTCCCAACGTGATTTAGTATGATTGATTGAGTTGATTGTTTTATTTTTGTACCATTTAGTTTTCATATGCCTTCCATTTTATTACATTATTTTCATACTTCCCAACATAATATAGTGTGATTTTACTTGTTTTAATTTGGTGAAAATGTTTTACATGGTTTAAAATCAATTTTTATCCTTTTTACCATCTTTAGTTTATTTAGTCACCCTTTGCTATTACACATTTCCCATCATGATATAGTGTGTAGTGTATTTGTTTTTTTATTAATTATACTTTTCTAAGTCATTTTTTCCTTTTTATTTTTAACCATACATATATATCACATAATGATATAAAAGAAAACACTCAACATATATTTTCCATAACATATACAACAAAAGCTAAAATACAAGTGCTAGAAAGAAATATATCCATGCATCAACATCCACAACCAAATACAATTCATGAGATCAAATCCAACAATATATATATATATATATATATATATATATATATATATATATATAATGTGTTTTTTACAATACAAAGTAAAAAATTTAAAAATATCTCCATCTCTAAGGCTGGGATCCATCATGCCTATCCTGATAGCCATGTTACCCATAAATGCATGGGACTATCTCCTCTGAATGGTATGATAAAATGAGGTAGTCCAAGATATTAAACCTATTACTTATCCCTATAGATTGGCCACCTAGGCTTGCACCTGTCTAAGCTAGATAATGGTAGCCATGTGTGCTACTCTCTCTTGAGCCAAGGATTCATAGGCTTATGCCTCTCCCTCTCCCATACCTTTTAGTGGCTTCAAACATTCTCCACATGCTTAAAATTGCCTCATAGCATCCCCCACCAGTCTAAACCAACCTACCTAGGCTAAGATAAATAGAACCATAGGATCATCCAATGTGGTGGGTTCATATGGAGCCAACATCTTATCCAAAATATCATGGTGTGAAACCATAAATAGAGATCCCCATATTATATTTTGAATCATAGTGTATATATATATATATATATATATATATATATATATATATATATAACCAAAACTAGATAGATATTAAATCAAATATATATCTAAAAAACTAGCTACCTACTATAATCTAAATACAACTAGTGTCCTATATCAAAGCTTCAATAAAAATTATAACATTTTCTCACTAGTATTAGTGTCATCAATCACCATATCCCTATTTTCTCACCTATCAAACACAATCTATCCATTATCTCATTAATTGAGTGCCTCCTTCATAGGTTGCCTCTACACTAGTGAAAATATAGGAATCACCACTTGAGCACATCATGATCCTCTCCTCAGAGGTGCCTCTATGGACTAGATATGTCCTAGAGTAGTTATTGGTTTCTCCTAAATTATAGATCTCACCTCCACTTTCTCTCACTAGTGTTTCCTCCATTTAAAATGTAACTATTGTGGTCATTTTTTATGCTAATGTGGTGCTTGTTGTGTCCTTACATCTACATCCATGTTCTCTAATCTTATTATTTCCTACTATCACACTCAACTAATACATGTTATAACACATTAGAACATAAACATGAGTATTTTGACTAGTACTCCTTATGCTTCTCTCCCCCTTATTTTTCTATCATGTCATTCCCAATAAAAATGCACTACTAAAGGGGCCATTGGGTGTTGGAGTCTAAACTTCACTAGCAAGTGTGCCACTGAATGTGGCTCTACCCATGAAGTGTAATGGCCTATGATCCACACCCATGATAACCATATCATAATGGTCAACTAACTAGAACATATATTCATGATGTGCATGTAGGTATACCACATGGTCTCCCCTCATGTGATATTTTATAATTTTGGCACATGGGGCATAACCCAAACAACATGGTCTTGCCTCCATTGTATGACCCAAGGTAACTTGTCATCAACGACATGGGGTAACCTAGTTAGCTGATACATAATTAACCTCTCATATATCTAAATACTCAATAAAAAAATAGTCCCTATTATCTTGTTCCATATAGATAACATCCCATACATATCATGCATGAGCTATACCTAGATGATATCCCTAAAATCGTGGAGTGATCCTTAATCCAATATGAATTAACACAAGGATATTGCATATAGTAGTACCTTCCCATCTAACTTATGATAATGTTCATGGTGTCACAAGTACTATTATAACCTTATGGATATCCAAAATCTCCACAATATATATATATATATATATATATATATATATATATATATATATCTCACCCTCGATCTAGGGTTTATCTTATATGAGCACATACCCATTGGGATTGTGCTTGCCTCTCTTCTAGGTCATCTAGTGTCCCAATGATCACTAATATCCCTCATATGGGTAATCCCAATAATGCACGGACATCCTCTAGTGTGATACCCACCTAAATGGTATCCCCATCCACTACCCATAGAAAAGTGTTGGTCAACCACTCCCATGTTCTAAGGAACATGACAATGAGGTCAACATTAAGTGTGATCTACCTCATCTCCATGATGCCTCCAAATCCTAATGACTAGTCATACTCTATCCAAGTTAGTCAATGAATCCAAAAGATCTATAAGTCATAATACATCTATCATGAACCGATACCTCTAGTGTCTCTATAAAATATCAAACAAAAAAAGATGTATTATATCTTCATGTCATAAATAATCTAAATACATTCTCAAAATTCATAATTTAAATACTTAAATTAATTATTTTGATTTAATTTCTCATTTTCCTAAATTTCCCATAGAATCAACCTATTTAATAATAAATTGGACCTATATATTATTTATGATACTAAATCATCCATTTTCATTTCCAACTAGATCAGCCTCTTCAATACTAAATCAGACATCTTCTTGATTTATCATACTATATCAACCCTATCATACATAGTCAACCTCGTTTTGTGATACTACATTGGCCCTATCCAAAAAACTATATTATCCCTATCATGCATAATTAGATTCATTTTTTGATACTACATAATCCCTATCTAACAAATAAAGTTGCCCCTATCATACATAGTCACCCTTGTCCTCCTTACCAAATGAGGCAGCCTACTGCTCCACTTTCGACCACCTATTAGAATACTAAATTATCCCACTGCTACACAATCAACCTTATCTTTTTGGATCACCTTATAAACTAAGTTGACCATGTTGAATCTATTATTTCATAGTGATGATGTTTTGACCATTTACCATAAATACTTTAGTCATTTATTGGTCTAACTTATTCCTACCTAGTACCCCATTCTACTCCTAGTTTACTTAAAAATTTCCTAGTGTTCATTCTGGTACCTATATTTTTTCTATTGCTTAATTTTGTATATTTATCTCAATTTCAAAAAATAATATTCAAAAAATTGAAATTTACATTGCTTACCTATGCTTCACTCATTATTGCCACTATGTGTCCTCCCCATCTCAACTATTATCTCCTCACCATGATGGGTCTCTAGTCTCAAACTAGGTTTATCAGAGCTCTATTTTCTTAGAATAGTAAAAATAAAAAATGAACTCTTTTTCACCCTATTCATAATTACTATTTAAAATTATTTACATTTTAAATATTAACTGATAGATTATGCAATTTAACCATATCTTTATTTCTACTAGATCTTTTTTTGAACCATAAAATTCTATGGAATCCTAACATCGTAGAGAATCATTTCACCTATATATGAATATGTTGTAAATTTTTTAATTTTTTGCTCTTTTTTATTAATTTCTATAGGTTCACCTAATTTGGACACCTTCACATTTCTTGCATTTCTTTCTTTATCTACAACACTAAGTTAAGTAAAGGTATGTGATTTACAATTATTTACTTTCATTTATCTTATTTTCTCCTTACTGTAATTTATTCAGCTTCAACATTATGTGTTGTTATGTTCTTTTCCCAAATCACCATCTTGTGTTACACCTAAGTGACATGTGATGAGATTCAAGTGGGGAATATGTATACACATAACATTTTTGAACTTTTATCAAATAATAATTCTTTCTCTCTTGCAAGAACCTATCGAGTCTTAATCTCTTTGAATGTATACCTTAAGGGGTGCATTGGGAAAGGGGTGGGCATACCATTAATGTTTCTTAGGATTGTAGTCCCTTTAATACCACTTTCTATCCACACAACCATATCCTAAAAACATTCCCCTAAGCTTTGCCTCATATTTTTCACCCTCCTCTTATCATTTTATACCTTTGTTATCCCTTCCCTTGCCTAAATTCCTTTTTAATGGTTTACAATACAATGTTTACTCCATCATCCCTATACTCTAATTGACAAAACTTATTTAGGGTCTAGGTCAGTTCCTACTTAACCTAGACCAAGACCTAATTTATTTTTCTCAATAATGATACAAAGTTGATTAGGCTAACCCTATTGTCTAAACTTTAGAAAAGAATTAGGGTTAGATATAGCTATATATACACACTCATTTTGTCATTTATTCAAGAAGATAAGAAGAATAATATCATAGTGTGCATCTACTTATACAACATTCTACTTGAGGAGTATAGCTTATGGTTTCAATATTTTATTTATAGATATGAATCTTGTATTATATAAAAGTATTTTAGACATATAGATAGATTGTATAGCCTAGAGCTATTTTATCCCTATCATACTTACATACCACAATAACATCTTGTAAAGCACCATGTCCAAGGGAGATATGGAGGCTCGATGGGTTCATATTCAAAGGTAAGTACTCCTAACTTTGTTCTTCCTTAGTAATAGTAGATAGCCTTTGTACTTCTCTCCCATGTATCAATATTTTGTATATATTGACATGCATTATATCTTCTATGCATGCTTATTTTTTATGTTTATTACCCCCACTTTGTGCCACAAGCTTTGGTGAGCACTAGATTATATTTTACCTTGATTTGCATTTAGTTTTGTGAATATGAAAACAAAGGACCTAGTTAGGGTTATTGTATAGTTTTGCTTAACTGGACGCTTTGTAACATTCCATAGTGATTTATTATGGTAAGAGATCATTTGGATAGGTCTAGAAGATCTGTTTCAGTCATGACCTTGAATATATAATATATCAAAAATTGGAAGTGTGATTATGATTTATCTTCTTCGAGCTAGGATTGATTAATACATCAGTTGCATTTCCCTTTACATAAAAATAACAACTAGTAGTTACCTTACCTTCAAAGGATAAGATAACCATGTAAATTATGAATGTACCATGTATCACCTAGATGGAACATGTCTAGGTAGATATATCATTGAAGTAAAAAGAATGTGATCATACCAATTCCTAAGATGCATGATTTATATCATGACAACTTCTAGATAGTAACAAAATAATATCAATAAGTAATCAACCACATACACAAGAGCACTCAAAAATCAAATTAAGATATAAAGGACCAAGGAGACCACAAATAATGGACATGTTAAAATTCCACATAATAAAATGGGCATGACTTATTCAATGTCCACAAGGCAAGTAATGACATAATCAAATGTCAACATGCAACAATCAATGACATATTCAAATACTCAAACATGCAATATAATATAAAGGCAATAAACTCAAGGATGTACATAAATTAAATTATAAGCAATCAACATAAACATATCATACTAATCCATGGATATATGTGTTAGCAAAAAAATGTTAAGTACATAGCATATCAATTACATTACAAAAAATATAAGCATGGATAAAGGCATTTGTAAGTATGTATATGATATCAAACATGATAATGTAAAGTGACCATATAATGATATAACCTAGATGTATCATGATCATAGAGGTGGATGCCTACAACCCTAGTGATGTGAGTAGAGGGAAAGCTCAACGTATAAAAGTGTATAGATTATGTATATGTGTATGCCTGAATCACACTCAAAAAATGTGTGAACCTGTGTATATATAAAATACCAATATTTCATCTACTAATATATAACCACAACATATATGCCAAAGAGATAATATAACATATGAATTCTAAACGTATTTTTGGCTTTTTGAAGCTTCTTTATTTTTTTGGTATTTTGGACAATTTTAAACTAGATACACTACACTATGATCTCCTCCAATGGATGTTCATGTGTGTGTGTGTGTGTGTGTGTGTGTGTATGTATATATATATGTATGTATATATATATATATATATATATATGTATGTATGTATATATGTATGTATGTATATATATATATATATATACATACATATATATATATATATATATATATGTATATGTATATATATATATATATATATATATGTATATGTATATATATATATGTGTATACATACATGCATACATGTGTGTGTGTATACATATATACATACATACATACATATATATATATATATATATATATATATATATATATATATATATATATATATATATGTATATGTATATGTATATATATGTATGTATATATGTATACACACACATACATGTATGCATGTATGTATACACATATATACACACACATATATATACACACATATACACATACATACATACATACATATACACATGTATGTATGTGTGTGTGTGTGTGTGTGTGTGTGTGTGTGTGTGTGTGTGTGTGTGTGTGTGTGTGTAAACATATACATATACATATATGCATACATACATACATACATACATACATATATGTATGTATGTATGTATGTATATCCCCACCATGAATATGGTTCAATAAACTGATGGTACTTCTAAGGAGCTTGTATAGTTCCAATATATGTCATTGTAATATCTATTATTCTATGTGTATGTATAATAGGACTATGGGATCATGAAAGAATAGTAAGAGTAAGGGTTCATGAACCCATCACTGCATGATCTATGGTTTATTTGGAAAAATAGTAATAGGAACATGTGTAGGTGTTATGGATGTCTAAATATGGTGTGTAATATAAAACATTTCAATTTAATGAAACTTTTAATTTAGTGGTAATTAAATAATAACCATTTATAATGAAACCCAGTTGGAAATAAGAAAGATTGACTATAATGATCAAGTGGTAATGAAACTTATAGTTAATGTTATTTAATTCATATGATTTATCTATTTTTATGGTATCTAAAGATATATTTCCTTCTTTGAAAAATTATGTAAGTTTTCATTGATAATCAAATGATATGCAACTATTATTTTTATCAATCATTGCTCCTATCAAGTGTAACCATGATTTTCCAAGAACAATAGTGTAATCCCTTGGATCATACATAACCTAAAAAGTAATAGATCATTATTTTGAATAAAATGAGAAGCTTAATATAATTTATCCCATACTTTTTGGAATTGCATTAGTTTCATCCACTTGAAACTTATTATCAAGATAGCTAATAAATGGCATAAAACAAAAATATTTATCTTGAAATTCCATAACCTTGATATCTATAAATTGATTTACCTTAAATTTATAAGTGATAGTAAAAGAGCCTTGATATGAGGAATGGATTGTGATTTCTTCCTTTGTAACCAAATTTGGAATCTTAGATTTTTTAATTATCTCTTGTTTTTTTACTTCTTTTTATAGCAATCACAATTTTAATATTTGATGTGTCCTTTACTTTTTTTATACATTATTTTCATTTTTTGGTTATTTATATTTGAAAAAATGTATCTTTTAATGATCTATATCAATATTGACACTATATCCCAATCCTTGTTAATCATTATTATCAAATGTGGAGATATGATGAGTTATGCCTTTGGAATGTTTTCTCAATCCTTAACCTTAATAAGAAAAGTTTTGTAAATATTGCTTTAAAAAACAAAACTATTTATAAAGTTGAGTATCATTATTGAGAGTTAAATTTGTATCATTTTCTTGATCTTTTTTTTCTTTTTGAACATTTTATTTATATATGTTAGATATTGGCAACTATTTTTCTTTGAATTTTTCTTTGGTGCCCACATTTTTTATTTTGATACTTGTTCTTTAGGAGATGTACTCATAATGTGAGTGGTGTTATTGGTTTATGTATCAATGATAGGATCAAAAATAACTTTGTGACTTTGTATTCTATCATTTAATGTAAAAAAATAATATGTATGATGCCCATGCATTCTATGATACTCATAATAGTATTTGTATTACCTTATAGGATGTGGAGAAGGTAATTTAATTACTTTATCTCAAATAATTTCTCTTAAGATTTCACTTGGACTCTTAGCATCCTTTTTTCACTTTGTGAATATATTTTTTTATATTTATTCTATTGTAGTTTCTCATTTAGATGTGAAAACCTTATTTGGCATAACAATAGTAGATGAGGATACAAACACATGATTACCACTACCATATGTTGGATTATATAGGTATGTAATATAATTTTCTAATAGTGTGATTTATGAACTAAAATTATTTTTCCATTCTTATATTAAGTTTATCATAAAGATAATTTGTTATTTTATGGCTTCACAAGCACAAACCCTAGGTACCTCAGATTAAACATGCATACATATACCATCTACCTAACTCCTTGAAGGAGTGATAGCATGGACTTAGATAGAGGGATGGTAGCTATCACCATCCTTAGGGTTATGAGGAGGAAGAAGATATTTTGTGTCCATTTTAAATTTTATAAAATTTGATATGAGAATCAGATAAGAAAGACATAAAAATTATAAGGAGAATTAGTCATGATAATAAAAATTTGAACTAAATAATTACTGTATTTAGAAATAAGAAAATAGGAAACCCTATGCCAACTAGGGTTTGCACACAAAGACACATAAGCCAGGTTTACCATATGTTTAACACTAAAAATATATATGAGTGAATCTAGGGTTAAATGTAAAGAGATAGCCTAGGACACAAGGATGGTAGACTATCTCTAAAGTAGGCCAATTATTTTTGAAACTCAAATAAATATATACTGAATTCATTATGCTAAGATGATAAAGCTATAAATTAAAATTATTCTAGATATTTCAATAATAATGAAAAAAAGATAGATAGTTCTAATGAAAATATACATATAGACCTAGAATAATAAAAAAGTATAATAGATCTAGATTCTAGAACAATCACCTTTTATGAATTTAACTTCTATAGTCATGGACACTTACATCAACCTAGGATGGTTACATCAATTCTATTGTTTGACTTAGACATAGGTGTCCAATATAGAATACTTGATAAAACTATATGAGACCAATCAGATGCTTTTGTGTTTTATGTCACTTTCACTCCAGTGAATTCATAGCTGGGTCATGGACTATAACTCCTTGTCAAATAGAGAAACCCTAGTTCTTCATCTTTATACTTGTTATTGGAAAAAATGGGTTAGTAGGCATATGGTGTTGATCTACCCCAAATACCCCTTTATCAATGAAAAGTAACTACATAGACAATACTCCAAATAGGGCCTCATACTTAAGTAGTTATCCCCCACATATTAGCTTATGTATGAATCATGCAATGTGTGATAATCAAGTAAAATAGTGACTTAAATTGTAATTTATAAAATATAGTTCCTTGGATACTCTTTTAGTACTTCAAACACACACACACACACACACACACACACACACACACACACACACACACACACACACACATAGTACCTATGACTGATATGGAAATGGGAGAGAATAGGGAAGCTTTAATCACTTTATTTCTTAATATAATGCTTTTGTTAAGTTTTCTTGTGAGTTTCTAGGTGTTTCTAGGTGAGGAATGAATGAAAGTTGATCTTATATTTAGCTAATCCCTTTGTAGAATATATTACATTAAAACACTTAGGCTAGTCATGGGAATACATTTTATTTCAAATTTAATTATTTTAGGTCACTAAACACTTGTGTTAGGATATGAGAGTTATGTTGATATAGGTGTTTGACTAAGACACAAGTGTCTAAGTAGCTAGAAAATAAGCATAGGTACATAACTTACAAAGATGAAAAAAAAGTAGATTTATAACATTCTAGGCAAGATATAAGGCCTATGTAATTGGAATGACAATGGTCAGACTAAGAGATAAGTATTTAGGCAAAAATATATAGTGTATACGAGCCTTTTGATAGTGGGAAAGGTCTATAATCTAAAGGTACATCCATGATATGTATTTGCCATGTGTACAAGACTGAGGTGTTATATACTTTAGAAATAGTGTCTACACATAGAATATGGTATTCATGTCTTAATTATTAATTCATAATTTAAGGTTTTAAGTGTATGAAGGGAATGAAAATCAAATTTTATTATATGAACATCATGCAACAATCATTTCATTAGTTAAAAAAACATGCACACTCACATGCACACTAGACAAGTGAAAGTATAAAAATAGAAATCTAATAATATAAATCTCAAAATATAAATCTAAATATATAACTCAAAAAAACCAAATTTTTACTAAAATGAATTAAAATTAAGCTAACATTAAGTAAACTAGAATCTATTTGACACTTCTATATATATTGTAGGAAGTTTCCAAAAATTATTTGAAATTGACCAAACAATTAATCTAGGATGTAATTGAATTAAATAACCTTCATGATATAATAAAACACCAAATAAAATAAATATAACATTAATAAACAATTTTGCTTATTGACATCGTACTAAAAATTCATCCCTTTGATGTAAAGAGCAAAAATGCTTATTATCTCCTTAAGTTTTCCATGAATCTAATTGCATAATCCCTTGGTGAGAATATCATAAAATTAATATTAAATTCTCAAATAATCAATGATAATTTATTTAAAATTGACCAATTATCTCAAAAATGATGTTTGAGTTCAATATGCTTGGTTATATCATGTTCAATATGCTTGGTTATATCATGAAAAAATAGATTCATGGATAATAACATTATTCCATTGTTATCATAAAAAGTCTATGTTGGCTCAAGTTGAGCCTCTCTGAAACCAAATAAGAGTCTTCTCAAACATAATCCTTATGTGAAATATGAGGTAAAGGTTTTGTATTTGGACTCAATATAGGATAATTTAATTGTAGCTTTTTTGTTTTAAGACTAATAAACCTACTGAGTATCATCATCTTGGTGGAGGTATTGGGTCTTGCATACTTCATTTCATAGGTCATCTTAAAGACTAGTTAGAGAATGGAGAAATTAAAATATATAGAAGGATTCCTAACACCAATAAATATATGGATATCTAAAAATATCCCTTTCCAAATCATAACAACCACTGATAGGAGAACAATCAAAACCAATTCCAAGGATATAATTATCATCAGTCACTAGGCCCTAATCTAAATCAAGGTCAGAATTAGAACAATAAATTTAATCAAGATCATGACACCTAAACCAATAAAATTAAGTATTTTACCATTCCATATAATTACAAAAATACCATAGTACATATTACTAGTATTCACATGACTACTATTAATGTCAAGTACTGTGTACCATCTAGTGTTTCTCAAAACATTTATCCCTCAATTTTAGGATTACAACCCCCTTCTTCAAGTAATTTTTCACTATATTATAAAAATTTACTTACACTTATATTTCCATGGGTTACCATTCCTATACCTCTTCCTCATTTTTCTAATCATAGTAACTCCCTCTTGACTCAAAGTTACACAATCATAACTAGACAACCAAAAGCTATCATCCATGGCCCTTTGCCTTCTTCCAACACTGATTCTAAGCCAAGCCCTATACCTTCCAAAACTAATTCTAAACCAAACCATGTACTAACTAAGGATAAACCTTCTCCTCCCAAATGCAATTAGTGAACAACTAATCAAAACATCTGCACAAATTTATATTTTGAATTTCTTACATACATTTAAAATTCAGAGGACCATATTGAATGTTTTATTTCAAAAATCCACTATGCCTAATGACATTAATCCTAACAAAATCTAGGTTATTGTAGGACATTTTTCCCTAAGATAATAACTTATATTTGACCATCAAGATATATCATCCCTTATTCCCATGTACATTGAATCTATTATTTCATATCATAATGGGTTATTGTAGACAATGGTTTTGGATTGAATATAACATCATTGAAACTGGTCCAAGTAGTGGGGTATATAGTAGTATATATGAGGCCAAATAACATCACCATTAAGGCCTGTGATAATATATAAAGATAATTTTTGAGAACCATTTACTTACCAATCATTATTGGTCATGTCACCCATGATACCTTGTGTCATGTTATTGATATAAAGCTACCTTATAATATGCGTATTGGTCATCCTTGGATCCATGAAGTACAATTAGTCCTCCCCCCCTACTTAAATTAATCAATATCCCCCATTCTATTCTATAGGTCACTATATATGGTGACTTATAGCCATACCAATATTGAAAGCATGTAGAAGTTGAGTATAGAAACTACACATATTATCATACCATTGAATTTGGTAGGGAATAAAGGTAAGAAGTTAGTTTATGAATCTCCCAAGTATAATTATATTGATCTTAGTGACCTCAATTCCACTTCTATTGATCTATTTACTATCACCATGTCCACCCATTTCATTATTGAAGATGATAGTATTGTCATGTATGACATTCATGATGCGTTCCACATCAACTAATTACCTAAGTATCCTACATACTATGGATGTCCTAAATCCTCTAAAAATATTGGAAATACCAACACAATTTGGAAAATAAATCCAAATCCATGCTACATGAGCCACTTCTATTTATACCTAATATGTCACCCAATCAAGATCAGGCCACCAACACTGAGGGAGGATAGCTATATGGGGATTATTTTACTGATTGATTTCAGAGTGCTAAGTAACCCATACCAAATATTTTCATGGATGATCTACACTATCAAGGAAACATATTTGGATTAAATGTACAAGGTATTCTTTAATCCATTCCAACTATTAAACATGTAGATAATTGAGGCTTTGGACTTACATTTCCTAGGGATGATCCCATAGATTTCAAAAGCGATACCATTTCGTTGATTGATAATAAAAATCCTAGTAGTGATGTGGCATCCCATTATAGTTCTTACAATAGACTAAAAAATAATAATTTACTTGATTTTAATGCCATCGTGACCATTATAATCCATTATCCATTTACCCTTCATCATCTTAACCTATTTTATTAATACCAACAAGATTCTATAATACCATTAGATGACTTTCAAAATGAGGAACCTATTTTTGAATTCATGGGCCTTCAATATGGATTGCAAGTTAGTGATCAAAAATAAATATTTGACTTCCATTTTGACCCTATTGCCTATTTTGGAGAGTAGGTAAACTTCTTTGGTCATGATAAAATTAAAACATTAGTATCCTTAGGTGAAAACCTCTTTAAGTCACCCTTGGGTTAGGAAAAGAGTAAAGATAAATACAAGTCCATGAGTGAAACCCTATCTCAGTGCACTTATATGGGGAAGTTCACCTCACTCTTTAGGAATCACAATGTTCACCTAGTCTAAGCATTACCATTAGTTCAGGCATCAGTTATGAAGAACATTAAGTTTTGAATGCCTTTCTCAATATTTTCCTAAAGAATTTGCCAACTGGCCATTGCCTAACATATCTGATCCATATTCCTCATATATGGGTGAAGGTTATGATCAATAGGTAGTTGAAGAGGATTTGTTCTCTTCTTTTCCTAATATTCTTGAAGATGGCGTAACATCACTGGTCAAAGATACTATAGAGGTCAACATTGGTACATATGATGATACCAAGATTGTTTACCTAGGTGCACCCCTCCCTAATGAATAACATAAATTCATTGTTACCATTATAAAATTTTCCATTGATATATTTTCATGGTCCTACTCAAACATGTTTGTTATTGAATCTTCATGGGTGGTACATCACCTTGTTATGCATCTAGATTACAAACCAATCAAACAAAAAATTTAGAAAATGCATCTGTGCATATCCATCTTGGTCAAAAAGGAGATGAAAAATTACTAGGGCTAGGGTTAATTTTACCACTTGACTATTCTAATTGGATCTCTAATATCATCTCAGTTGATAAAAAATCCAAAGGGTATTCATCTATATACTAATTTTAGATAAATTAACAAGGCATGAAATAAATATTATTTTCCTTTACCCAACATCAATATGATAGTTGATTCAATAATAGGCTATGAGATATTGTCCCTCATAGATATATTTTTTGGGTATAAATAGATTAAGATTACACTAGAAAACTAGCTTAAGACTACATTCACCACTCCATGGGGAACTTTTTGTTATCAAGTCATTCCCTTTGGCTTGAATAATGGCAGTGAAACCTACCAATATGCCATGACTATCATCTTTCATGACATGATACATAATATTGTTGTTAACTATGTTGATGTTATACTATTTAAATCAAGAATGTGTGTAAGACACCCAAATGTTTTATGGATAATCTTTGAGAGTCTTCATGAGTGCATAGTGTGGCTTAACCCTAAGAAGTGCATCTTTGGCATTAATTATGGAAAATTGGTAGGGTTCATTATGTCACAAAGATTTATTGAGGTGGATACAATTAAGGGCAAGGCTATTATTAAAATGGCTCTTCCATCCAATTTGAATCATCTCTATAACCTATATGGTAAAATGAAATCTATTTATCATTTCATATCACAACTAGTAGATAAGTTTCATACTTTTAAAAATCTTTTGAATAAAGTTATCACATTACAATGGGATACAAACTACAAGAAAACATTTACTAAATTAAAGAATTGCTTAGATAATCTGTCAGTATTAACTCTACCTACACTAGGTAAACCATTTCTATTATACATATTAGTGATATAACATGAACTAGAGGTACTTTTTACACAACATGAGGAATAGGACAAAGATCATGTAGTATACTATCTCAATTAGACATTAATTTATGAGCATAATTAGTCACCTATGGAAAATTCTTTTCTTGCAATGGTATTCACTTCCTAAAATATATGACACTACATGTTGAATAAATAAACCATTTTTATATCGAATATTGATCCATTTAATTATCTATTATCCAATACCACTCTTATAGGCCATAGGGACAAATGGGTTATGTTACTGAGTGAATTCGATGTGGAGTAACAAAATTAAAAGGCTATAAAGGGATAAGTCCTAAAAAATCAACTTGTTGAAGCTCTTTTCCTTGATGCCAAGCCTCTTTCATTTGATTTTATAGATGAGTCAATAATGACCCTAGAATAAGTCACCATTGATTCAAAACAATGGACACTATACTTTGATGGTGCATTCACATCTTGTGTATCTAGAGTCAGCATTTTATTGGTCACACCATAAGGGGATCTTATTCCTAAGGCATTTCATATTGTCTTTCATTGTACTGAAAGCATGGTTGAATATGAAGCCCTTATTACAAGACTTCATCTCTTATTATACTGGGATATAAATCAATTGATAGTATATAAATATTTTTAACTAGTAATCAACTAAACCATAGACTAGTATTAAATCAAAGATTAGAAACTTGTACCTTACAATCTCATAGTGGAAAACCTTAAGTAACACTTTTATTTTCTTTAATCAAAAAGGATACCATGGTCCAATACCTAAGTAGAAAACATCATGGTTACCATTGGGTCCATGATATAGGTTGCCAGAGATGTTAACTAGTATTAGTTCCTCATCAAGAACCTTTTATAACTAGTTTATATACTGTTAGATTAGAGAGAATGTGTAATATTGATAGTCCCAATCCCCCTTGGTAAAAATACCTATATGCTTTAGTCCAATTTCAAAACCTTCCTCTAAACATATCAAAGAATCAAGCAAAACTATTCCTTCATCAAACACCCCATTATACCATACTGGGAAACATGCTCTAT
The DNA here is from genome assembly GCA_037957365.1 of Torreya grandis. NCBI lineage: Eukaryota > Viridiplantae > Streptophyta > Pinopsida > Cupressales > Taxaceae > Torreya > Torreya grandis. The sequence continues at coordinate 311,423 of JARHVA010003685.1, read as the reverse complement.
CTTAGAGGCTCTAATGGAACATTATTTAATTATTTGTATTTAGGATAATCTACATTGGTGCTTAAAGAGGTCCATGAAGGAATCTATGGTTCTGACACTAGTGACAAGGTCTTAGCTAAGAAAATCCTTTAAGCATGATACTATTGGCCCAAGATGGAGATAGATGCCTATAACTATGTCAAGAAGTGTTTTGTTTGTCAGAAGTATGGAAATTTGATACATGAACATTCACTACCACTCTATCCAATTACTATACCATGGCCATTTTCAACATGGGGACTCAATCTTTTCAATAAAATAAACCCTACTTCCTTTGATGTCCATAAATACATCCTTATTGATAAAGAGTATTTTATTAGGTGGATAGAGGCCATAACCCTCACATAACCAACAAGAAGATAGCCACATTCACTTAATTCCATATTAAATGATACTATGACATCCCATCCAAATAATCTTTGATAATGGTGGTTCTTTCAAGAATAAGGATGTCAAATCCCTCTATACCTAGTACAAGATCAATCATAAACATTCCAAACCATATAACCCATAAGGCAATAGTCAAGTCAAGGCATATAATAATATCATTATTATAATTATTAAGAATGTTATCAATGAAACTGGTCATGATTGACACTTACAACTTTTACCTACCGTCTAAGCTAACTGCAGTAGTCATCAAACCCCTACAAGAGCTACATTGTACTCCTTAGTATTTGGTTTAGATTCCATTATCCTTGTTGAGATCAAGTTACCCTCATTAGATGTCTTGTTATAGGACATTATTGATGATGAAGAATAAAAATTTTCCAAATTACAATATTTGGAGCTTATAGATGAAAAGTTTTGGGTTACCTTAGACCATTTGTGAGCTTATTATAACTAGCTACATCGTAGTTATTAAAAATTCATTCTACCTAGGGAGTTTGAATTTGGTGGCATGGTCTTAAAATCAAATTATAAAAACACTAATGTTGAATTTAAAAAAAGGGTAAATTTGAATCCAATTGGTTTGGTCCATTTGTGGTCACTGTAAATTATGGTTTTAGGGCATACAAGCTGGCTACTCTAGATGGACAAGACCACAAGGAACCCATGAGCATATTGCACCTCAAGTGTTTCTGTACTTAACTTTTATTCTATTTCATTGTCTATAAGATCCCATGATTGGGGTCACCTATTTATATAATTTCATGTACCATTCTTATTCCTCCTACCATACCGCTTGGACCATTTACATATTATTACATAGACCACTCTTATTTCATTACCTGTACCATTCATACTCACCTACCTAGACCATTTTATTTCCCTTGGACTATTATAATGAAATTAGAATAAGAATTATTATTTTGTCTACTTTTTATTACTTATTCACCTAGGCCTTTCTAATCCTATTACTAGTCATGATCTTAATTATGACCAACAAGTATGTAGACAGATTCAATGAACATTTTAAAAGTAATTTAGATTCATTAGAATCAACATCAAAAACTTATATTTGGGTTAGTATCTCAAGACATGCCAAAATATTTTTTCTATTTTATAGTTCCTTGATACTTATTCTAATTATTGCTTCTCTTATTATCTCCCCATTATGTGTCATTCCATTCATATTTATTGTTGTGTAGTACTCCCCTTTACCTTAGATTCTATTATTGGTTTTTAGAAGAATACCATTGTATCTAGTTTAGATGTAATTTTAACTCCTACATAAGGATGATTCTCCTTGTATAGGTAGTTACCTATACCTTTGTCCATATTATCTTACTTTTATTATTCCAAAAAACCCAAAAACATTACAAAATGTTTGAAAAAATACAAAAAAAACATTAACAATTCAAGAAGGGGAAAAAAATATTTATGTGATTTACAAATCTACACAAAATTATTTTATTTTCATCATGATCATTTTCATGGACCATTACCTTTGTTTCATTCACCCTCCCATTTATGGGAGAACTACGTTAACTTGAGGTCCATACAGACTATGTATGTAGTGATTGGATGCATGGGGCATCCTAGGTCAACTCAACCACTCTTATTTCCATTTTTTTGTTCTCATTATCTTTACTCTCTCTCTCCATTTTTTGAGTCATCATTACTTTTACACTCAAAATTTTATGAGCCCATTCTTTTTTTCTCCACTAATCACTTTCTTAATTGTCTTCTTTTTTCTTATATCCCATATCCCTGGGAGAACTACATTTGGCCTAAAATTTATATTAGATATGGTGTCTATGGGACTATTTAGGTAGTTTCCACTTTTCTAACACACTTGGATTCATCTCGAACACCCCTTCATCATTATTTCATTCTTCTTGCTTTAGTAACTTGTTCATAATCCAAGTGTAACACCTTATCCATTACAAATGCATAATTGATGATTTATTGTATCAAATTTTTTAATCTTATTATCTTGTGTTTGATGTGTTTCACTTTGTGATTTGTTTGTCTTGATTATTGTATCTAATTAAAATTAAGTTTACACTTGAGTCATGCCTTTACTTTGGCTTGAGTTGTTTACTTTTTGTATTTAGATTGGGTTTTTTTTCTTTCATTTTTTTTGCTTTGAGTCAATATATTATGCTTACTCGGCCATCATCATGGTGTCCCTAGTTATATATTTACACTCAAATTGATCCTCGACATCCATCAACATTACCATCATGGTTTTTATCATTGGTATTTTGTTGACAATTGTTTATTAGATAAGGGGTTAGTAATTATTCACATTGTGACCTGATCATGTTGGTGTTTTATATCATGGTGAATAGCATTTCATTCTATATATAAAATACAAGCCTGAGAGTCTACTTAGTAATGCGACAATGACATTTATCCTTGTTCACTAATCCCCTCAATAGGACCAACATTTCTACTTTTCATAACACTTATGATACATATGAGCATATACTAAAGGGTCATACTCATTTTCATATTATTTTAATCTTATCTCATCATTATGTAAGCATTATTTATTCTTTTATTTATTCATTACTAGATCAATTTGTGATCAATCTTAAGCCTACTAGGGAAAATCTATCTCAACTAATTAAAACTTACATTTTTTCTCTTGGGGCACACTCGATTAGATCCTACATATCTTCCTGACTGAGGCATATTATTACTTACAACCTAGACCACCCTATTTGGGGAATGTACCATCAATATCTTCCCTATTGGGGTGCATTTTTATCATCAATATAGATTGTCCTATTTAGGACCTATATCATCATTTCACCTTACTATGGTAAATTGATAATTCCAATCCCACAACTTTTACCCTCTTTTGGGGTAGGTCAAACTATGTTTCTTGTTTTGGGATACCTATTTCCCACTTCCTTCTCTTTTTTGAGATCAAATATGTATCTTTCATCCCTGCATGTCTCTCAAGTGGGCATCATGGTTCACTTATTATTTTTTTGTCTAAATTTTTAAAATTTCTTCTTAATGGATTTTTTATTCTTTGAAAATACATTAATTTATATATGTATCACAACACCTTCTCAAATAGGGGCAAAATGTATACATCTAATTCTTACCATTCTCATTTTCAAATTTTGATCAGAATGATTTCTTACAAACAATGTAGATTGATGCTAGAAATCACCAAACATCCTAGTTTCATATGTACATGTCACATGCAAGTATTAAACCATGTCAATATGTCCCTAATTGGGGCATTACCCTATACGTAATCATTATCTTCTAATTTATCTATGGTCAAATTATAACTTATTAAATTGATGTTTTCAATCACTAAAATTCTTTGATTTGTCCACACACATCATGTACATGTGTATATTCATGTCAAGGCATCATTAATTGGGGAATTATACTATACACAAATGTCACCTTCCTCTAATTCATCTCTAGTCAAATTGTAATCTAAAAAATTGACATTTTCAACTAAATAGTGCATGGCAATTTATCAAATTCTAAATATAGAAAAAATCCTAATCATATTTACTTAACTAATTAAATCTAATTAAATGATTAAGTGAAAATCCATATCAAATTAATGAATTTTTATTTTTGGAAATTTATAAATTCAACAAATATCTAAAAATGTGACATCATCATGAAATAGGTGGTCGCAAAGTCAAAAATGCAAAATATCAAAAAAAATATTACAAAAATATAAAATGTTGATCCATGTCTATTGATTGCTTCATTTTTCTAAATATTAATTGCAATTTGTCTCCAAAATTGAATGTATTTATGGCTACACATCTTGATCTTGATATGGAGGGTCACAAATTAGTTTTTTCATTTTTGAAAACTATAAATACAAGAGCCATGACCATTTTATATTAATAATTTATGTGCAAATAAATAATGCCAAATTATTTATAGAGAGCTTCACCATTATTCAACCAAGTTAATCAAAGCCATTGGTGGACAAGGGGAGATTCCGTTGACATGGGCAATGCATTGATAAATAATCCTAGTTCATAGACTAAGCTCATGCCTTTATTTCACAATTGATATGTGGATTCCACAAGGAAGGTAAAAGTTAGTTGTGTCTTCTTTTTATTGAGTTCCTTATCTAGTAATTAAGCTCACCATAAGGAATAAGCCTATAGTGCTATTTCATGCACTCATACTTGGATTTTGTTTACTAACATTTTGGACTAACCTCATTTTCAATCTTATTCTATAGTTTATACTCAGAAAACACAAAAATAATATAATATGTTAAAAAATATAAAAATAGTCAAATATTTTCTCAGAAAATACAAATTTCAATTTTTTTGGATTTCCATGTTTACATTCCTTCTATTTGTTGGGTACCACATATGTTATCTATGCTAGTGTAGCTATTTTTATCATACATACATGCTTCACTTATTCCCTTATAGTGTTTATAGATTACTACAAGACTTTGGTCCTCTACACAAATATAAATTTGCTACTATCTACCCATCATGGGTACATATGCATATACACCAATTCAGCATTGCTATATTAGCCCATTGGGGATATTAGCCACACAAATTTCTTTTTTTAGGTTACATATTCATGTACTCCATATCATAGATTTAGCATTGATTATATCTTTATATTGATCTTCCTATACTATATTATTTTTTGTTAACTACTGCTACTATAGACTCAGATTATGTACATCTTTCCTCTTATATAGATTCATACCACATGATTATACATATTTTCATTTCTATATTTACTAGTTTAGATTTGAATTTGACTCTTTACTTATACATATAATCGATGGAATTTGAATACGTCATTGTTAGATGGCTCTAATCCAATAATTTTCATTATGTGTATGCTTTGGACATGTGCCCATGTCCTTATGTGTGCTTATTAATTGTGTATGTAGACATTTTAACATGTCCTTCCATGTGGATCTAATCCAAATTTGTTTTATCTTTGCATGTGTGGACTTTTGAACATGCCTTTGTATGTATTTATTTCCTAGAATTAGTGGCATATGCCTATGTCCCTTGTATTGTGTCCCCTTGGCCTAATTTTGCATGCCTCATGTGTTTGTATGTATGCTTCATGGCCATAACACTTGTCTCTTGCTTTTTGCTTTCACATCTATTTTGTGATGCCATGAGGGACCTCATGCATCTCCTCTTCCTCCTTAGGTTCCTTGATAGACATCATTCCCCATCATATATGTAGTTTACTTAGATTATATATAGATTTATTGTTCATATACATGCTTACATTATTATATCTATCTTGACAATATTATGAATGCTAGATCTAACATACATCATACTTTACCAACTTATGCTCAGAATCTTTTATAATATGATGTCATGTATATACATTATATTATTTTATCATGTAGATATCATATATTTTTAATCTAGCACACATGATGCATAGATTTTATTTTGAGGATAATTATTTTATAGGTTAAATAAATCCCCTTAAAAGAGGGGGCATTGAAAAATGTTTTTCATAGAGATCAGCCCATCCTAGTGTAATTAGAACATAGTTTTAATCACATAGACACAGGTTATATGACTCAAACTTAAGAAAATATAGTGAAATATAGTCACACATAGATCAATCCTAGTTTCCCTCATAAACAAAACTTTTGAACAATAGTTCAACACACTACCAAAATCATAGTGTGTTATAGTCAACCCACTACACTATTGATGAGTATCCTCAAACACAAAAGATTTTAGAATTGTTAAAAATTTATAATATTTATAGTTTAGATTTGCATAATCTCAATCATAAATTATCAGATATGTTTATTATATACTCAAATTTTACACAAAATTACATAGGTTTACGTAGATTGGGAAAATCATGTGCAACATGACCACTCCTTTTTTAGTTTTAGATATGTAAAAACATATATTGCTATGACTCAGTCCAAAATCCATATGCATAAATATCAAAATTAGGGGCATGTGCATGGTAAATTTCCCTTATATTTTCATCTTTACACCAATTCTCTTAGATGGAATGATAACTACATATCATTTTCCTCATTATATACTATAAATACCATATGCAATAGCCTTGCACCAAGATCACACCAAGTTGATCTCTCATTCCATTTGTAATGGTTGGCATTCCTGAGTGGCCCAGAGACATTTTTACATTTTATATTTTTCATGTGGCTAAGATCCATCTTACATAGTTATAGGTACATCATGTAACATTAGCTTCATATGTATTTAATATAGATGGGTAGGCAATGATGGAGTCATAACCTAATTGATTTATTGAGCCACCAACATGAGAGGGTTGGAAAAATCATTAGTCCAATCCAAGTTATTCATATATTATGATCCACTAAACAAGGGTGGGCAATGGTTGACTTAAGTCCAACTTAAGTTCTTAAGCCACCCACACATGGTGATTGGGAAATCCATCAACCCAATCCAAGCTATTCACCACTTTGATCACCATCTACACACATAATATGTCACCAAGTTTTTACATTGGTTTACATACCTAATGAGGTGTATTCATTCCTTTCCTCTTTCTCTCTCATCTCTTTACTTATTTTTGTCTTTATTTTTGATATTTCTTAAGTAATGATTCATGCATGTTTCCATTTTAGGACATGCAATGGAGCATAGTTCATAAACTCAGACCCATATTGATAAGCTTCACCTCTTAGGTAAGTCCAGGTATGTATCTCTTTACTTTATCTTATTCATTTCACTTTTCTACATTTATAGAATAAAGGTGGGGGGAATGTAGTCATCTAAATTGTTAATTAATTCAATGAGTGTCACTTAAGACCACCCTATACTTAGCTTAGACCTAGACCTATCTTGAGGCCTCTTTTGATCCTTTTCTATTTTATATGCACTTCTATCCCATGCAAAGATATAAAAAAATCCACATTAAGCCATCACCAAGGCATCTTATATCCTTTCACACATGTGTCATCCACCTAGAAAATAACATGGCCCCTTTGGTCTATAGCAATGCACTATTATCAAAGGAGATATTGATATTGAACCTTAACTTATTCTACCCCCATGAATATTTTTCCACTCCCTAAAATGTCTTAGGATTGACTTAGACTCATTTCATGTCTCGATAAGCATCAAAACACTATATAAATACCACACTCATTCATCTATCCCTTAGATGACAATTATCATGAACAAACTCAAAAATAGTTTTGCAAATTAAGGGAATTAATCCATATTTACCCTTATTTATGTATACATCCAAATACATTAGCATAAAACTAAAATTTATGATTTCAAGTCACACTCAAAGCATTTAAATTAGAATTCATACTCATGCATACTAACATCACTTTTAAATGCACCATCACTTAGATTAGGAGAAATAAATTAGGCTTGATCTCCTTTCAATATATTGGTATGTAGCCAATGCTTAGAACATGGGGTGTTGAGGTCATGCCTAGCCTACCATAATAACCACACACTTCTTATAATTGTGTTAGGTTATGGAGCTAAAAGCTTCACCAGGATGCGAATAGGAGAAGTCACAGAGCTTGTGAAGGTTGTGGAGAGTTGCAGAATCAGTTGCAGGGAAACTAGCGTCGGTCTGATTAGCCGACATCGGTTAGATAGTAGTGAAGAAACAACCAGCATCAGTTACCAGTCGGCCGACATCAGTCATGGAGGAGCTGACGTCGGCAGCCTATGTGTGAACATGCAGTTTGCATGTTGATTCTGGAGAGTCTATTTTTGGACTACTAGTTTGCATGTTAGAGGCTAGTCGTAGTCTTGAGTTGCACATCTAATTATTGTAATTAAGATAGTCTAATTATTGTAAGCATGAGATCTATATAATAGACTCATAGGCTGTATTGTAAAAAGTGTGCTAGAAAGCCATAGAGCTTTTAGAGAGAGCTAGATTAGCTCCTCCTAGTTCCACAGGGGTGCTGAGAGTGTATGATCAGGGAGATTTGTAGGGGCTGCAAGGTCTAGGAGCTGATCCATTGGGGTACTGGTTGAAGAATCATAAGGACTTGGTGAGGCAAGGACAAGGGTTCTTCAGGGGTGTAGAGATATCTACATTGGTGAGTAAGGTCTAGTGATTTGCAGGTAGTAGTAGAGAGCAGGAGATCTACTTGGAGTACGGTTGTGTACTTGACATACTGGCAGCGTGTTACTGACTGGTTGGAGAGGTGAACATCAATTCTGTATTGGATTTGATTTTTGGGACTGAGAGAGAGAGGGAAGAAGGTCTTGAGGCATGGCGAACCTTTGAGGTGGAAGAAGAAGTGGCATCTTCTTTATTGTATTTTCTTCTGAGTATTTAATACAATTGTGTATTGTCTCTCAAATCCTATGTTGTTTCATATTTCTAGTTACTTATTGATTCTAGTATAATTCCGTGTTTAGTTGCTAATACAAGGTAATCATATGTGCTCTATTTGAGGAGCAAGATCCTGACAAGTGGTATCAGAGCTTTTGGTTGGGTTGACTAACAGGTGGTTTTAGATCTGGTAGTGTTTTTTATTATAGGTCACTTGCAGGGGTTTCAGGTTGAGTGGGAGTATAGCAGTGGCAGAAGAAAGTAAGCTACGAATGGAGAAACTGAATAGCATGAATGGTCTGATTGATGGAAAGAAAGAGTAGGTAAAAAGAGATTGTTGTTCGGCAAAAGATCAGCGTGTAGAAGCAGATGTTGCAGGGGTCGTTGCACAGGTTGCTCTAGATAAATTAGAATCTTGGTTTAAAAATTCTTTTGCCTCTTTCCATGCAGCCTAAAATAGAGCATCTTTTCATGGGTATGTCTCTGGAGACTTTGGAGAGATTTATTTATGGGTTAGAGAGCCTTGTCAAATTATTAATGAAGGGGAAGTGAAGCTGAAATTGTAGACGGATGACACATAGTGGTTGAAGGAAGTCATGCAGGTACTAGTCTTGGAGATGAGTCTAATTTCTTCAAGAAATTTGGGTGATGGGAGATGCACTGTAACTCTCACAGCGGATGCACTTGAATTATATGGTGGTAAGAAAGTAGGTATCCTTTATCTATCTACTTATATTACTGATTCACCTTCTGTTGTAGAGATGTGGCTTCATGGGCTTGGTCACATATGTAGGAGGGGAATGCAGGTTCTCAAGTGGAAGACAGATGTTTTTGACAAGCTAAAGAATTGGAAAGCCTTGGTGTTCATGGAGGAGATGATGGACAGAGATCAGGTGAGGGAACTAAATTATTCTGAGCAGGGCTATGTTGATTTGAATAGGATTTTGATCCATAAAGAGCTCGCGAGTAAAAAGTTATCACTCACAGGCAAACACAGGTACCGGCATCGATCAAATAGTAACCAACATCGATAGAAGGAAGACTGATGTCAGTCATGAAGGAATCGACGTCGACAGAAAGGATACCGGTGTTGGCCAGGGAAATGACGTTGGCAGTCAGGGTCAGTGTAGGGAACCGACATCGGTCTAGAGCAGACTGTGAGATGGCTGAGATCAGTCACTGGAATAGATATTGGGTGGACAACACACTATCAACAGGTCTCAAATGCTCATGTCGAGGTCAAAAAGGGTAAGTGAACCTCATATTCATTGTTCACCTTCTTTATATTGCTTATTGATGGTCAAGAACTAGGAAGATGTGAAGAGGCAATGCAGGTAGAATCTAGATACAGTGGGAGCTTGGCATGGATGAGGAGTGTGAGTCCTTAGAGAAGAACCAAATAGGTATTTGTTGGTAGAGTTGTCAAGTGGAAGTAAGCACTGAGAGATGGAATGGATTCCCAAGTAAAGAAGAGAGTGGATGGATACGTGAGATGGAAGGCCAAGGTATATGGTCTTGAGGAAGCTGTAGGACAATGGTACAGGTTTGACAGGTAGATGACTAAGCATGGCTTTAGTCAACATTAGTGTAACTATTTTGTTTATCTTACCAGGTGGATAATGATTGCAACATTATTTTTTTACTGTATGTGGGTGATTTGCTAGCAGGTTTGTACATACAGGGTTTTGCTGAGCTAAACGTAAGGTTAGTTCAGAGGTGTGTCATGAAGAATTTGGAGCAGCAAAATTCTTTGGCATAAGAGTCATGGAGATTTTATCTCCAGTGGGAGCTGATGTGAAGATGGTGTTGGTGGGGTTCATGAAGAAGGATGCAAAATTGGAAAGCACACCAAGGGCTGGACAGTTCAAACTTAGTTTAGAACAGGGTTCGAAATCATATGAGGTCTAGAGTAGACCTGTATTTTCCCAAGCAGTGGGAGTTGTCAGAAAGTATGGAGCCAATTCAGGGAAGGAGTACTGGAGGGTAGTTCAGTGGATTCTCAGGTATCTGAGAGGGATCAATAGTAGGGATTCTTGTTATGCAGGGTCAAGGTCTTTACTACATGGATATGTAGGTTACTTAAATGATAGGTATAGCATCACAGGTTGTGTGGTAGTTGGTCTTTGGGATTGATCTTGAAGAGGGATACAAGCCAGGGAATAATTTAGACAGTGTATAGGTATAGGTACAGGTGCAGCTGTTTATCTCCAAGTGGGAGACTATTAGGTTGTGGAGCTAAAAGCTTCACCAGGATGTGAATAGAAGAAGTCACGAAGCTTGCAAAGGTTGCAGAGAGTTGAAAAATTAGTTGTAGGGAAACCGATGTCAGTCTGATCAGCTGACGTCAGTCAGATAGCAGTGAAGAAACAATCGGCATCGGTTACTAATCGGCCGACATCGGTCATGGAGGAGCCAACATCGGCAGCCTGTGCGTGCACATGCAGTTTGCATGTTGATTTTGGAGAGTCTATTTTTAGACTACTAGTTTGCATGTTAGAGGCTAGTCGTAGTCTTGAGTTGCACATCTAATTATTGTAATTAAGATAGTCTAATTATTGTAAGCATGAGATCTATATAATAGACTCATAGGCTATATTGTAAAAAGTGTGCTAGAAAGCCATAGAGCTTTTAGAGAGAGCTAGATTAGCTCCTCCTAGTTCCACAGGGGTGCTGAGAGTGTATGATCAGGGAGAGTTATAGGGTCTGCAAGGTCTAGGAGCTGATCCACTAGGGTACTGGTTGAAGAATCATAAGGACTTGGTGAGGCAAGGACAGGGTTCTTCAGGGGTGTAGAGATATCTACATTGGTGAGTAAGGTCTAGTGATTTGCAGGTAGCAGTAGAGAGCAGGAGATCTACTTGGAGTATGGTTGTGTACTTGACATACTGGCAGTGTGTTACTGACTGGTTGGAGAGGTGAACATCAGTTTTGTATTGGAGTTGATTGTTGGGACCGAGAGAGAGAGGGAAGAAGGTCTTGAGGTGTGGTGAACCTTTGAGGTGGAAGAAGAAGTGGCATCTTCTTTATTGTATTTTCTTCTGAGTATTTAATACAATTGTGTATTGTCTCTCAAATCCTGTGTTGTTTCATATTTCTAGTTACTTATTGATTCTAGTATAATTCCGTGTTTAGTTGCTAATACAAGGTAATCATATGTGCTCTATTTGAGGAGCAAGATCCTGATAACTTGTGCTTGTCAAAAACCCTAACAAGCCTAAAGGTTTAGGTTTCCATAGAAAATTTAGTCAAAATGAAGAACAAAAAATGATTTGGGTATCGATCATGGAGGCACATGCTTCCTAGAATAGAGTGAAGTTCTACCCCAAGTTTCATTATTTTATCTACATAAGGTTAATAACACAACAAAAAAAGGTTAGTAACACAGTGTGTTATTATAAAAGAGCACAAAACTACTATCTAAGGAGGGTTTTGACACATGTTTTTGGATGATGACATGCTTCCCTATTCTTGCATCAATTTTTTATCCTACCACTTTTTTGTTTCAGTTGTATTTTCTAGCTAAGTACCTCTTTTGTAATTCATTATTATTTATTATCTAAGTAAAAAAAATAAATTATTATACAAATCAATGGTTTTTGATATTGTAGTATTGTATTCCTTGATTTATATGCTCAAATATTTTATCTATTTAGGGTTTTACATTAGTTCCCAAAAAAATTAAATCAGAGGCCATGCTAGGTCCTTTAGGGCATTAATTCAATGGACCCCTCCATAACCACCAAATTTGTCATACCAATCAAATCCTCTAGGATAGCTCACCTATCATGTGGCATCCAATAGATCCTATAACCCTAAAAAAGTATTTGTAAGATCTACCATACATCTTCTAACATCATCATGGCCTCACATGTAGGGATATGGAAAATTAAGGTCTTAGAATGCTAGTGCTCTACTAACACTAATAAATAGGCTCACTCTGCTCATATAATTGGCATCCAAAATATGTGCCATAAGTTGATGACCTCTAGAAGTCTTAAAACCTCATTAGTAATGATCTTTGGATGATGTAATACTCATTATGATCACTTGAATACCATCATGACACCTTATTACTCCTATATATCACAAAGCCAAACCAAACAAAGTCAATAACTTATCAATTTTTCCTTTAGTTGATTATTTTACCATTTTATTCTAAATTTTGGCCTTAGAATTATATTATTATATCATATTTATTCCTTTATTCTATGTCATTTACCATTTATGGTAGTTTCATGATTTTTCTTGGTGTTCTCATCATTTTTTAGGGTGTTTTCTCCATTCTACAAGGCATTTTTGCCATTTTCTTCACTAGTTTGCTACCTCACTATTTTATAGGTCATTACCATCAATTGGAAGGATGAATTCAATTTTTATAGTGAATTCACAATTTATAAAAAAATTTAATCATTTGACCAATGATTTTGTTGATTGACTCACTTTTTTCCATATTATTGATGATTCCACCATTTATGTGATTTTTGGCCAAAGGAGTGATATTGATGTTTTGGATATTTTTGTGGATTTTAGAGATATTACCATTTTACATAAATTTTGTCATTAGTTTGGAGATATCATCATTTTAGTGGGTGATTTTAGCATTTTCATCTTCTCAAAAATGGTGAATTCACATTTTTGTGGTTTTTTAGGACCTAATAAATGTAATAAATGCTAGATTTAAACAAAATGAAAGGTAATTACTAATGCCTCACTCATTTATGGTAACTAGTACTCTTTTACTTGATTTCCTTAGTACTTATGGTGAGGTATATTTTCCATTTTTTTAATTTCCCTTATGCACAAAAACTAGAGCTCTAGATTTCAATAGTGGAGGGTAAAAATGAATGATTTTCATCCCAAGGGGTCAATTTATAATTTTAATTTTAAATTTTTATGCCTTGTCCCTATTATGATCCATTTTTATTCCCAAAAGGCTCATTTTTGCTTTATTTATATATTTTATGAGCTATTTTATTCTAATTAATTCATTTTTATTCTCTATTATTGAATCCTGTCATTTTCTTCTATTCAAGGACACATCGGTGAAAATAATTTTTTTTCCTTCCCCACCCTTGAGGGGAATCTTGGGCCTCCCAAAAAATGTTTGGTGCATCTTTTTAAACCTTGTTTTTGTCAAATTAAAATAAAAAAAGTAGGAGCAAAGTTCATATATTCTAATTATGGTCATTTTAGGCGACCTTTTTATTCTTTCAAAAGTCATTTATTTTATCAAATGTCTCACCAAAACCTTAAAAACAAGGAAAAAATGTAGACATCTAATTCATACCATTGTTGTGTCAAAATTTCAAGTCTAAAAAACTTCCTAAAATAACACATAAATTAGACCAAAAACCACCAAAATGTTATAATTCATTCACACACATCACTTGAAATTTCTAATTCACGTCAATATGTCCTTAATTAGGGTATTATCCTGTATGCAATCATCATCTTCTACCAATTCATATCCCATCAAATTGTGACCTATAAAATTTATGCTTTCAACCAATAGTGTAAGGCAACTTATCAAATTCTAAAAATTAAAGAAAAAATAATCTAATCACTTGACTAAGCAAATCCAATAAAATTTTTAAGTGAAAAATCCATGAAAAATTAATGAATATCTAATTTTGGAAAAGGAAAATTCATATATCAGGGTCATGACATCACCCATGACATCATCAAAAGGGTGTCATGTACCAAACATTTATGGAGATAAATATCTAACTTAAGGCTAGTCATGCCTTGTTAATGATCCCTTCTTCCAAAATATTAATTACTTTTCCCTCCAAAATTGAAATCATTTGTGACCACTCATATCATTCTTGATTCAAAGGCCATAATTGATTTTCCTAGCCTATAAATGTAAGATCCACCATGGAAATTTATCAATCTTTTTAGTGAAAAGATATAATTCAAAATTTATTCTAAAGATTCAACCATTTTTTCCATTTTCCATTACAAGAATTCAAATAGTGCATGAGGAGTTATTTTAGGCATTCTACCAACCACATTTTCAAAATAATTTAGATATATATAGGGGCATAAACATGTTTTTGGACTCTCCATGAAGATATGTCACTTTGGGAAGGGATAATCATCTTGTTATGCTTCTTGATTAGCTTCTTCATTTCATTGACTTTGCCCAACTAAGGTAATAGGCATAATATGTTAGTTTTTTCATTTTTTTTATATCTTGATACTAAAAAGGGAATAAACTATTTTACAATATTATTTCAAGATAAAAACACAACTCCATAAATAATTTTGCAATCCCACCTGATCCTAAGGCTATGCATGACCCTCCACCTCCAAAGTCTAATGAGTCTAAAGTGTATCCAGATAATCAACCATATCAAGGGAAAGTTGGATATAATAACATAAAAGATATGAAAAAGTTCAAATCCAACATCATATTTCATGATCTTACTCAAATCACTTTCTAAAAAACTATTGTAACCCAAGCATAAAATAACTCATGCCAATGTGCTTATCAATAAAAACAAGACTGAAGTGCCTCACTTTTTTCTAACTATTAGGTTATAAGAAATTTCATAACTTCTTAGTATATTTAGGGGCTTCAGTGAACATAATACACATAGGCATTTGTGAAAAATTAGGCTTAGTCCCCATAAATTTAGATAATTTTATTGTCCAACTCAATAAGTCTGAGATCAATGTAGTAGGTGAATTATTGAATATACACATGCAATTAGAATTAGAGTCTAGAATCCAATAATTTATATATGTATAATTAGTAGAAATCCTTGAAACATATGGAATTCTACTCAATAGAGACTAGTGTAAATATTTTAATGGATGCATGGACATTGACTTCTCTCACATGTGGTTATCTTGAAGGGGTGTTTTCAACTAAATAAGAGTGGATAGAGAGCCCAAAAAGAATCAGATGATCACATAACATAACGCGATCAATGAAAAATTAATCTTATTAAATTTTGATTTAGGGATATACACTTTGGAAATAAAACCTATTGTAAACAAGATTGATATTTACGTTGATTTGCCTTGGTTTTGGCCATTATATGTGGATGGATTCCTCTCTAAATAAAGATTTAGAGTTAGATTCTTAATTATTTATCCCCACGGTAAGAAACATTTAGCCACTTATAGGCCACAATTTCCAGTCACTAAAACATAAAATAATATGAGGCATTAAATATAGGACTACATTTTTCATTGAGACATAAGTTAAATAGTTGAAAGTATTCAATGATTATGAGCTCATTGTAAACTAGGTTAGAATTAAATTCCATTGAAAATTATCATATCTTAGAAAGTATAAGCATAGGGAATGGAATTTAATAGAATTTTTTTATGCATTCAACATCATACCTATCCCTTTGGAATAAAATATAGTTACCGATTCGTTAGCATCCTCAATTATAAATTTAACCCTTTAATGATATTGAGTAGTACAAGTCTTATATTGAACTAATTTGTTTCCCCTTTATTACTGATAATGTGGTGAATTTATAGGTATTTGAGGATGACCAACAAGTCATTCAATTCCTTTAAAAAGTTGGGGTATTTGAGGACCAAATAATAGATTAAGAGGAAAGATATAGGCTTAAAGTTGAATAAATATGGGGTTCTCAACATCCAAGGGAATATAATCCCAAAGGGGATGATCTATAAAAATCATTTGACATATTCAAACTTTCACCCATAATTAAGAAACCCAAATTTTCAAATCATAAGTGTTGAACCATTAACCTTGGTTCCTTAGAAAGACCCTAGACTATCAACATAGGTCCTGAATGGATAGATGCAGAGGTTGAGTAACTTTGAAATGTGTTGCTAAGCTATCATTTCTTTGGATTATAGATACCTCAACTTATTTAACCCAAACATGATTACTCATGTTATCCCCCTTAATTTAGACTAAATATCATTCCAATAAAAATAGAGGCCTATAAATCCAATCCTTAAACCATTGATACACAATTAAGTTCACAAGATTCTTTATACTAGAATAATCTTCCTACTTTGCCATTCTACCTAGGTGTTACACTTAGTACCTATCTAAAATAAAAATAGATAAATTAGACTATGCATAGACTTCCAAAATTTTAATAAAGCTTCAGATAAGGACAATTATCTATTACCATCCCTTGATGAAGTGATTAATATTGTTAATGGATCCTAGATGATATCTTTTTTTATGTAATCTCAAGATATACTTAGGTTTTATAAAATTATGAGGACCAATATAAAATTACATTTACAATGAAATTGGGCATGTTTACCTATAAATAATTTCCATTTGTATTAATCAATGTTGGAGTGACATTTCAAAGAGTAATGGATATTAATTTTAAAGGTTTAATAAGTAAATGCATAGTAATTCACATGGATGTTTTAACTATATTTTAAAAATATAGGTCAAATCACATCTACTATTTTTATAAAGTGTCTAAAATATGTAGAATATATGGTGCTTCCTTGAACCTGGTGTTAATGCTTGGATTTTCACCCTTGAAGAGATGCTCAATTTTCTTCATCAAAGTGGAAAAATGGAATCATCTCTCTTATTGTGGGTGACAATTCTATTGAATGAATCTCTAGATTAGGGGCTAGCTCCCCTTGATGCACCTTTGAAGCTCTTCTAAACTACACACTATATATGAAACTGGAGAAGGAAAATAATTAATAAAATAAGATGTGATTCGCCAATATTTGATATCCTCTCACTTGATTGAAATCACTACTTAAAGACTGACAAAGTTTCTTCACACAAAACTCACAATTCTTTGTGCATTATCACATCAGTGTTTCACATGTTAGATTCAAAAAGGTATTTGAAATTTAGGAGATAAACAGATAATTCTAGGAAAAAATATAATCTTAAACCACTTCTAAAATGTGTATACACTTATGAGAGAATACTAACAATGACCTGTAACAATACTCTTTCTGCACATTTGGTAGGCAATCAAGGATAACAGGTTAGTGAAGATAACTTTCACTAAACAAGAACAACATAATTTGGACCGAAACACAATAGTATAGCATGTGAGTGTAAAATGACTTGTATTATTTCTTCAAGATTTACTAATACAAATCTAGCCATAATTTCACTATAACCAGTGAAGGCCCCCAAATGAGTAGAAAGAATACATATATATATAGTTTTTTGGAAGGGAGGTCAAGCAAATGAAATGCAAAGATCAATTAGACATGTGTCAAATGAGAATAATAATAGTCACTATACATTATATAAGATGCCCCTGATGGTTATACCAATAGAATCAAGATGTCTCAAACTGTGTTATGTTATAAATGTGCTCATCTATTAGAATGTCATTTCAATGCAAGTTATTCTTTACTAGCTCATCAAGCTATATAATGGTGTAATAATCTTGAACCATTAACCTACTTATTATGCTTATTATGCATTAGAGCTTAGAATTCTACCATGTGTCACTTCCACATTCATATTTATATTCCTACACTTTTATTTTTAAATCTAATAACTATTCTTTGTAGCCTGAAATTAACATTTTATGGGCCATCACCTTTCAGGTATTTTCTTCAGACTTCTTATCTCTGATATTCTTTAAAATAATTTGTCTAAAAGAATTATTTTAGGCTCTTCTTCCTTTTCTCTTAGCTTTTTTGAAGTGGACCTTTCTCATTTTCTTTAGACAAATTATCTGAAGGAATTCCTTTGGATTTTATGATAAGTACCCTCCAAAAAAATAAAAGTGCCCTTCAGCTTGTTGAAAACATACCTTTAGAAAAATTCAAGTGACCCTTCAGAATTTTGAAATCACCCACCTTTTCTCTAAAAAAATACTTCAAACTTTTTGAAAGGTCCCTTTGGGAAATTTAAAATTCCCTTCAGAATTTCTATGAAGTACCCTTTAGAAAGGAAAGTGTTCTTTTGGAAAAAATAAAAGTGACCTTTCGAAAGAATTGAAAATGCCTTTCAGCTTGAAAAAGTCCTTCAAAAAAGTTACAAACATACCCTTCAAAAAAAAATTAGGGGTCCCTTTTGGCTTGAAGATATATTTCATAAAAATAGAAAGTGTCCCTTTGAAAAAATTAAACATACCCTTCAACTTTTTTGAAGTGGACCTTCAAAACTCTAGAATGGCCCTTTTAGATTTTTTACAAATGACCTTTCTGAAAAGAAAAAATACCCGTTAAGAACTTTGAAATGAACCAAAGTGTCCTTTGAAAAAGTTAAAGTGCCCATTTTGAAAGTAAAAATACCCTTTAGAAGACTCGTTGAGGCCATTTCTTGTGAGAAAGTACCCTTTGGGAAAGTTGAATGGACCATTTTCTCAAAAGAAAAGCCTCAGATAAAAAGTCTGAAAGAATTCAGCAAAGGCTTAGGACAAAAACCTAAACGAATTCATTTCAAAAGACTTAGCCAAAAGACAAAAGAACAAAGCTTTCAAAAGGAAAACACACGGGTATTTTACATGTAAAAGACTTCAACTTTGTATAAGAACACTTCTTCTAAATGAAACCTGCATACTAGTCTTGGACAAAGGTATAAACTCAAATTTTTTTGTAAAAAAGGGGTGCCCAATTCAGGCTTGAAAGGCCAAAATTTGGTCAATAAATTGGTGACTCACAGGGGTAGTATGCCTGTTATATTAACTAGACCAGTAGCCTTATCCAACTCAAGGCCAATGGATTCAATAGATTCTTAAAGATGACTAACAAGGATTATGCCAGAGTAAAACATAAGGAAACACACCACACAACAACAATAAGACCAATAAAATATAAGGACAAACTCAAACATATGCATACACACTTAGGGAAGACAAGGAAAATAAGAAACTATGTACAATAGAAACAAGAGAACCATCAATAACAATGTTTTAGATATATCCCATTAACTGGGATATGTAGCTCCTCTCCATCCAACTTTGAGAGTTTGAAAGCATTGTGTTGTTTGCACTATGTGATAACATATGGACCACTCCACAAAGCATCAAAATTTATGTGCTTTCTAGGTTTTACCCTATCTTCATCCCATTTTAAGATGATGTCTCATTCTTTGAAGCTTTTTCACATGGAATTCTTGTCAAAATACTTCATTTTTTGTTGTTGGTGAGTAGTCATGGTGTTCATAGCTTGATCTCTTGTTTCCTTAAGTGCAATTAACTCACATAATATAACCTTCATGCTATCATTCTCCATAATTATAGTTGATAGGTAAGATCTAAGGCTGGTAACTCAAGTGTGATAGGAAATCTAGCTTCCCTTCCATACACAAGTGTATATGGTGAGTTCCCAATTGCTCTCTTTGGGGTGATCCTATCAGCCCAAAGGGTTATCTTCAACTTGGTATGCTAAGTCCTTTGATTCTCCTCCATAGTTATATTTATGATCTTGATCAAATTATTTTTTTGTGGACTCAACTAGTCCATTTCCTTGGGGATAGTAGTTGGAGGAGGCAATAAGATAGATTCCATGCTTCAAAGCCTATTCACTTGTCTCTATTCCTAATAAGGCTAGCGCATTATCCAAAATTATTATTGAAGGAGCTCCAAATCTAGTTACTATACCTTCATAGAAGTCCAAGACTAAGTTTTCATTTTCCTCCTTAAGAGATACATCTTCCACCCATCTTATAAAATACTCAGTGGTTGTCAATACCCACTTGTGACTAGCACTAGAAGGAGGATTGATTAGACCTATGAAATCCAATTTCATAAAGGGTTACTCAACCTAGATTGGATGAAGAGGAAAGGTAGATATATTTTGTTTTCCATAAAAAAAAATCATACTTTTGGCATTTCCTTACCCAAGAATGAGTGTCTTTAAATAGGCTAGGCCAAAAGTAACCATCCCTCATAATCTTAGCAGTTATGGTTCTTGGAGCAAAGTGACCACTAGCTGGTCCATCATGAAACTCATGTAACACTTTTTCAATCTGATCTAAATCAATACACCTCAAAAGTAAACCTAAATAATTTTTTCTAAAAATCACTCCATTAATAAGTACATAAGGAATGGATTCTAGCCTAAAATGCCTTCTTCTAGCTCTGTCAAGACCTTATAGACACTCACCAGTTTAAAGGAAATGAATCATGTCTTGTGTCCATATCCTTATGGATAAATTTATAGTTGTTTTAGGATCATCATGAAGTTCCAAAAAAACCTCCCTTTTCTCTTTCAAATCTAAATGAAGATGCTCACATAATCCTTTTCCTTTTACTAACTTGGTTGTTTTGATCTCCACATCGTATTCCATCACTTTGGTGATCTAACCTGCCCATTTTTCATTCAAAGATCTACTCAATAGAAAGTTTTTTACACTAGGATAGGTCACAATAATGTGAATCTTGTTGCTAGACAACATATGCTTGAACTTCCTCAAACTCCTTATGACTAAAAGCACTTGTTTCTCAACATATGTGTATCTTATCTCATAGCCTTCCAAACCTTGACTAAAAAAGGCAATAGGTTGTTCCAAATTTTCATCATTAGCTTGAGTAAGCATGGTAGATATTACGTCTTCATTCCCAAAATTATATAGGTTGAAATCCTTGGAGAAGTTAGGACTTTCAAGAGTAGGGGCCTAGGCAATGGCTTCCTTGATCTCTTCAAAATTTTATTTTCTCCTTCCCATCCAAGTGAATGTCTCATCCTTCCTTATCATAGATGTCAAGGGATTGAACATGTTATTAAAATTAGGAATGAACATCCTAATGAAATTTATCTTACCAAATAATATTTTTAGATCCTTCTTATGTTTAGGTAAAGACAATGCCAAGATAGCACTTATCTTTTTCAGATCAATAGATGGAACTTTCTTGGAAACAATATGTCCTAGCAGTTTTCCTTCATAAAAAACAAACACATATTTTTTTGGATTTAGAGAGATCCCAAACTCTCTACACCTCTTAAAAATATACCTTAGGTTTTTCAAATTATCTTTTGCATCCTTGGAAAAAACTATCACATCATCAAGATAAACCAATACAATGCCATTGATTAGTCCTTGAAAAGCCATATCCATTACATGTTGGAAAGTAGCTCCAGAATTTGAAAATCCAAATGGAATATTCATATAGACATATGTGCCTCATTTGGTGGTGAATTATATTTTTTAATGGTCACTTTCTTTCACCAAAATTTGATTGTACCCAAAATAACCATCTAGGAGAGAAAACCTCTCAATACCTACCACCACTTGTAGAATTTTCTCCATAAAAGGGAGTGGATAATGATATCTTAAATACACTCTATTTAAGTCCTTTAAGTCCACACACAACTTGATCTCCCCATTTTTATTTCTAATGGGACTAAGTTGGCCAACCAAGAAGAATGCTTGAAGGGAAAGATGATTCTAGACTCAATTAGTTTAGTGAGCTCTTTCCTCATGAGAAGTTCAATCTTGGGATTAATTGGACTTTGTATTTGTTTAATGGGTCTAGAATTTTCATCTAGTTCTATGGTATGTTGAGTCAATATAGGATCAAAACCTTTCAAATCATTATACTCCCATGCAAAAATATCACTAAACTCTTTACATAGTTCAATGAAATCATGCCTCTCTTGACTAGTACATACCTTTCCAAGAACTAGTAATTTATCTTTGAAAATATCTACCTTTTCATATTTATCTTTCTTGGTGGACGTGCTAACCTTCTCCTTCTTGAGCTGGTCATCCTCATTGATTATGATTTCAAGAGTTACTAGGCCTTTGGGAAGCTTCTTGGACTTCAGCTGGATAATCTACCCTCCATATTTATATTGAAGCTTAGACTAATTTTTTATAGATAACTCAGCCTCTTCTTATAGGAATAGGGATATATGTTCATCACTCTCAAAAACCTACCAATTGGTGACATTATCTAGTACAAAAGGTCTCACAATTACCTTTAGATGAGGTTGATTCTTGTCTTCTTTTATGCCTCTTAAAACATCAAATTGAGCACCAATAGATGCCAATATATTATCATTATTATTATCTTCCCTTGGAATATAAGTGATATTAAATTCCATGAAGTCTTCTACAAGGTCCCAAACTCTATGCTTATAGTACTTGAGCAAGGAGTCCTTGGTTAAATTCTGCCCTCTAACTTGATTGACAACAAGCTTGCTATCAACAAGCAATTGAAATTCTCTAACACCTCTTCTCCTTGACCACTAGAGGCCATGAATGAGGGCCTCACATTCCAATAAATTACAAGAACAAGAGAACTACAATCTAAAAGTTGAAAAATACCTTTCCTTTGAAGGTGAAACCAACATTACTCCACCACCAACCCCAATCTTGCTTTTAGACCCATCAAAGAAAAGCTACCACAAACCATTTACATCTTCATTTGAATTCATCAAATTGGGCATCAAATAGTCCTTTTCATGCATATAATATACTCCAAGACCATATTCCTTGATAAACATTTAAGTATCATACACATAGTTATCATCTTCCCACTCATCTAGGAACAAATTAGAAACTCCTTCAAGGGAAGATGATGGTGATTGATCAATGTGAAACTTCTCTTCATCAATGAAAACATAGTTAAAATTTGATACCTTGGGTTAATATGGTTCTAAGTGATCTCTATTAATAGGTTCTGACTCAATCTTCACCTTAGTGCCATATTTTATTCTAAATACCATATAAGACCCATTAGCTACCAAGTATCCACCTATCTTGGATGTAAAGTATCTTGACAAGAAAAGAAAAAAATAGGGAGGTAAATATTCTACCACCACATCATGAGGAATTTAAAATTTATTAAAACAATGAAGGATCAAGTTTAAACCTTTCACAACCCCCAAATTCTTGGCTTGTGATCCATCCAATTACATAACTCCTTTAGTTGTTGGCTCGTATTTGATGCCTAGCTTATCTACTATGCATTTGGGCATAATTAATTTGATTGATCCACTATTCATGATGTAATTATGAAAAAATAAATCACCAATAATTAAGGATAGGTATAAAGGATGATTACTATCATCTTTCTTTGCTTGACCATCTATAGGTTGAGTTCCATTGACCAAAACCACATTGTCACTTCTAGATGGGCTAGCTTGTGTACCCAGTTCATCTAATTCCTTTTGGAGTTTATATTTATACCTTGGTAATGATAGAGAATCCCATAATGATATTTTCATATGAATATTCTTCATTTGGTACACAACATTAATTAAAGGATTACTTACAATGGGGTTTTCTTTATGAACATTTGCACCTTATGATGTAGCTTATGGAGGCAAGGTTGTAGCAACTATCCTAAAATTTATAATCCTATAATTTTATTGTGATTTAGGAGCTTAATTGTGCCCTAATCCCATAAAATCTAATTTAGGAGTCAAAATAGGTCCTTTATTTATTCCTTAAACTTCTTCAATGGCACTTTTCTTTGATCTAGTGTTGGTAGCCATACTATTATTCTGATTGCTTGTATTCCCCACATAATTAATGACACAAAACTGACCCTCAAAATGATTCATGAGAGTTTAATAAGAATTAACCTATCTAATATCCATCCCAAATTGCGTTGGAATCTCAAAATTTTAAAATTGAGATGTTTGATCACCTTGTGTAATCATGGCTTGATTGTGCATCTCATTGGCATAAACAACCTGTTCTTGACCTTGCACAAAAGAAGTTTAGTTGGGTTATTCCTAGACCAAATTGTTTTGAGTGGGAAAAAGGGATTTGGAGGATGAGGGAACATTAGGATCATAACTTTTATAAGGATTTACATGGGTGATTTGACCTTGTCCTTAATTATTACAATGAAAAGGATGTTTGTGTGTTTGTCCAAACTGGTTGTAGGACTAATAAGGCCTATAAATTTGGGCTTGTTACATTTGAGGAGAAACCACTTCATTAGTAACACTTTGAAGAAAAATTTTGACTTCATACATTTCATTGGTAGGGGAAATGTTATATTTTTCTTGACCAGGAAAAGGAGTTAAAGTGGGTAATGCACTTTGACTAGGAGAATGCAAATCAAGGAATAGTGGCATTGGAGTTATAGGAGCTATCTTTCCCACTTGGACAAGACAATTATCAACATTTATGGATATTTCATAGGCATTTAGAAGTGTATTTCCACCCATAAGCTAAATCATCATGACAATTTAACTATTCAATGCTCTCAAGTAGTATAAAAATGCATAGTTTGTAGTTGGCCTCACAAGAATTGAGATTCTATCTTGAGTTTTTTAAAACCTAGTATTGAAATCCTACATGAGTTCATGAGGTGCCCTATTTGTTATGATAAAATACTTAGCTAGATATATGTGATCACTCTTTTCCCAAAACTTATTAGTCAATAGAGTCCCTAACTCATCCCATGAGCCAATAGAATATATAGGTAGGGTCCCATACCAGTCTAAAACTTTTCTTTTGAAAGATAAGGCTAACAACCTAATAGCTACATTTTCTTGGGTGATATTGTGGATATTAAAAAAGTTTTATATATTCTAAATATGTTTAATGGTAGTAATAGGACCATCCCCACTAAAATATGGGACAATTTTGAGAGCAACTCCTGACATTTGATCATATTGGGCAAGTTGCAAGGGAGATACCCCCCAAAAAGGTAAAAAAGGTTGTCTTATATCCATATTGGAAATATTACTATAGACATTAAGAATAGTATGTAACAAAAATTTGGAAGGTTTAAACACAAACTCTCTTTTTTAGAGATGAGTGTTGACAAACATGGACCTTTTAGTGGAATATGGAGAAAATTCCACAAAATCGAAGGGTACACCTCTAGCAACAGACCTAGTGGTCACCTTTGGCATGGAAAGAAGGATTGATCATCAACTAAAGAATTTGAATTCTTCAATGGAGTCACCAAGTACTAAATGTAGATTTTTTTTTCTACAATTGTGTCAAGACCAACACTAATCTTAAATAAACTTCTAGGACATAGATGTCCCACTGGGTGTGCCAAAAACTGTTGAAGCTTAGATTTGTACCCTTGAAGAGATGCTCAATTTTCTTCATCCAAGCAGAAAAATGGAATCATCTCTCTTTCTTTGGGTGACAATTATGTTGAGATGAATCTCTAGATTAGGGGCTAGCTCCCAATTATGCACCTTTGAAGCTCTTCTAAACTACACATTGTATATGAAAATGGAGAAGGAAAAAAATTAAGAAAATAAGTGGTGATGCACCAATATTTGATATCCTCTCACTTGCCTAAAATCACTACTTAAAGACCACCAAAGTTTCTTCACACAAAACTCACAATTCTTTGTGTATTATCACATCAGTGTTTCATATGTTAGATTCAATAAGGTATTTAACAATTAGGAGAGAAAAAAACAATTTCAATAAATAATATAATATTAAACCACTTTTTAAATGTCTATAAACTTATGAGAGAATACTAAAAAGGACTTATAATAGACTCTTTCTACACATTTGGTAGGCAATCAAGGATAACAGGTTAGGAAAGATAACTTTCACTAAATAAGAACAACCTAATTTGGACCAAAACACAATAATACATGTGAGTGGCAAATTACTTGTATTATTTGTTCAAGAGTTACTATTACAAATCTATCTAGAATTTAACTATAACCAATAGAGGCCCCCAAATGATTAGAAAGAATACATATACATATACATACATACATATATATATATATATATATATATATATATATATATATATATATATATATATATATATATATATATATATATATATATATATATATATATATATAGACACACACACACACACACACACACACACACATATATATATTTGGAAGGGAGGTCAAGTGAATGAAATGCAAAGATCAATTAGACATGTGTCAATTGAGAATGGGAATAGTGACTATACATTATGTAAGATGCTCTTGATGGTTATACTAGTAGAATCAAGATGTCTTGAACTATGTTATGCTATAAATAGGCTCAACTATTGGAATTTAATTTCAATGCAAGCTATTATTTACTAGGTCATCGAGCTATATAATGGTGCAATAATCGTGAACCATTGACCTACCTATTATGCTTGTTATGCATTAGAGCTTAGAATTTTTCCATGTGTCACTTACACATTCATATTTAGATTCTCACACTTTTGTTTTTAACTCCAACATCTATTCTTTGTAGCTTGAAATTGATGTTCTACAGGCCATCACCTTTTAGGTGTTTTCTTTGGACTTCTTATCTTTGACATTCTCTAAGACAATTTGTCCAAAAGAATTATTTCGATCATTTCTTCATTTTCTCTCAGCTTCATTAAAGTGGACCTTTCGCATTTCCTTTAGACAAATTATCTAAAGGAATTCCTTTAGATTTTTTTCTAAGTTCCCTCCACAAAAATAAATGTGCCCTTCGGCTTGTTGAAAACATACCTTCAAAAAAATGCAAGTGACCCTTCAAAATTTTGAAAGGGTCCACCTTTTCTCTGAAATAACCCTTCAAACTTTTTTAAAGGTCCCTTCAAGAAAGTTGAAATGCCCTTCAAAATTTTTACAAATTACCCTTCAGAAAGGCAAGTTTCCTTTCAAAAAAAAATAAAAGTGACCTTTTGGAATAATTTAAAATGCCTTTCATCTTGAAAAATTCCTTCGTAAAAGTTACAAGGGTCTCTTTCAGCTTGAAGATATCTTTGAGAGAAATTGAAAGTGTCCCTTTAAAAAAATGATACAGACCCTTCAGCTTTTTTGAAGTGGACCTTTTAAACTCTGGAATGGCCCTTTCAATTTTTTTACAAATGACCTTTTCAAAAGGAAAAAATACCCTTTCGGACCTTTGAATCGAGCCAAAGTGTCCTTCAAAAAAGTTAAAGTGCCCATTTTGAAAGGAAAAATACCCTTCAAAAGACTTGTTTAGGCCATTTATTGTGAGAAAATACCCTTCAAGAAAGTTGAATGGACCATTTTCCCAAAATAAAAGCCTCAGAGAAAAAGTCCAAAAGAATTTGGCAAAGGCTTATAATAAAAACATGAAAGAATTCATTACAAAAGACTTAGCCAAAAGACTAAAGAACAAAGCTTTCAAAAGGAAAACACTTGGGTTTTTTACATGTAAAATACTTCAACTTTGTATAAGAAAATTTATTTTGAATGAAAATTGCATACTAGTCTTAGACAAAGGTATAAACTCAAACAATTTTTGCAAAAAAAGGGTGCCTAATTTTGGGTAGAAAGGCTAAAATTTGGTCAACACCTAGAAACGAGCATGTTTGATGTCATCAAAGGTAAGCTTCTTGGTCATATCATCACAAAAGAAGGTATTGCTATTGACCCAAAATAAGATAAAGTGATTTATAAATTGCCTCAACCTAATAGTAAAAAAGAGATAAAATCCTTCTTTAGAAAAAATAATTTTTTTTGCAAATTCATTTATAGATTTACAAAAATTGTGAAGCCTTCAAACACTATGTTAAAATAGGACACTAAAATAGAGTGTCATGCTAAATCAAAGAAATAATTTCAAGACATAAATGATTCCATCATGTGAGAACTAGTGTTAATTAGTCTAGATTATGCTAGATACGTTTACATTTACCCTTTTTCCACCAAACACACCATTGCCACCTGTCTCACATAGAGGTTGGATGGATAAGAACACCTTATTATTTTCATGAGTACCAATATGAAAGATGTAGATCTAAGATAATCTATGTTATAAAAACATAACTATGATTTGGTAAAATCTATGAAAAACTCAGGTACTATATTTTTAGGAATAAAGTGCATACAATCATACTAGACCCAACTATCAAGAAAATATTGTGATGGAATGAACTAGGGGAGTGTAGATGTAGAAGGATGACTAAGATGTAAGAGTATGAATTGGATACAAAACTTGTTAATTTGGTCAACAAACAAGGTATTACTTAATTAATCATTAATATTGATCCAAGGGTCATTGTGCTTCAATTATACTTAAAGCAAGTGTTGCCATACCATTGGTACACTCAAATTATTTATTATCTTGTCTATGGTAGTCCACCTTTTGCACTGAGTCAAATGTAGAAAATATGTTTTATATTGAAAGTGACACTATATATTATGAATAAAGGAGTTATCATCAAGAAAAATCATGAAGGCATCTACTTTAGATGCCTTTAAGAAGATGAAGCCAAGGAAATCATGACTAATTTCCATGAGAGATTATGCACTAGTCATCCTATAGTAAATATAATGGCACACAAAATACTTCGATCAGGTTGTTATTGGCCAACCCTATTTAAGGATGTCCATACACATGTTATAATATGCCATCAGTACCATACCTTTGCCAAAATAGAAACCCACCCTAAAATTCCATTGGAACTAGTCATCGAAAGGATGTCATTTGCCTAATGGGGATTGGATTTCATAGGATTCATTAATCCTAACTACTTAACATGTCATAAATTTATTATTACAGTTATAGACTATTACACGAGATGGATAAAGGAAGTGGAAAAAAAGAATAGAATTTTAAGTGAGGTGAGTAAATTCATGGAAAGTAATGTGACCACTTAGTTTGAGACCCATGTCTCATTAGTTTGTGATGATAGTCATGTATTTCAATCCATGGATTTCACTAAGTGGGTATATGACAATGGGATCACTTTAAGATTTTCCTCTAATTAGTACCTACAAGGAAATGGATTAGAAAAATCAACTAACAAAATTTGATTTAGGCCATCAAGAAGTCTATAGAGAAGAAGCCTCAAGAGTGGAATTCATTATTGAAGTTTACTCTTTGGTTTGACCAAAGTAAACATAATAAATCAATTAAGAGCTATTCACTTATATTAGTCTATAGATTGAATACAATTCTACTAGTCATGCTCAAGATACCCACCTACAATTTTATATAGTAGTACATGGAATGCAAAAAAAAAGTAAATTCTAGGCTTTTATGTATTATACAATTAAAATAAGTTTAAGATGAAGCCTTATTAAATATTAGTAAGCACTAAAACACTATCAAATGTTGGTCTGACAAGAAGGCCAAGGTGAAGTACTTTAAGATTTTATATCTAGTATTACTATGCGACAAATCCCATGAGAAAAAGGGTTAGGATTCCAAGTTTGATCAACTCTAGATTGGACCATACCAAATAGCTTAGATACTGGGGTAGAATTCTTTCCACCTTAAGGATATAAAAGGGAATGATATTCCATTACAAATGAATGTGCAATTTTTGAAGCATTACTTATCATTTTTCCCTTCAACTGCATCTTTAGAATGATATTCTTGGTCTAGTTTGGTAATGTATAGTGTACATAAAATTTTAGTCTCTTACTTTATACTTTTTCTTTCTTAGTTTTTTTTATTGTTTTCTAGTTTAGCATTACATTAATCTTCATTTGGTTGTGTTTGTTTGATTTTTTCTCCTAGTTCTATGTTTTGTCCTTTTGGGTGCATGTTATGTTCAACCCTATTCCATGACTATAGCTGGTCTTGGTCTCTCCTTGTTAAATAATTAACTCATTCTCTAAAAAATGCAAATTCAAGTTGAATTAAGTTGTCTATTTAAGAAGATAGTAGTATAAATTCAAATAGCTCCTATTTCTAGGTAGATTTATAAATGAGTCATCTAACCTAATGATGAATTATGAAGTTAGAAATTAGAAGATGATAAAAAATATGCTTTCCAAATCACCTATTCTAATGATAGGATTAGCCCACAATCTCCTCATCCAAGACAACAAAATAAAAGTGTCACCTAGGTTCAGTAATCATCCCATCTTGGTATGTATCAATGATTGGTCTCTATCTTCATCAAAAATTCAAGGTTTAAACTTGAGGTAATCTCTTTGAATTATTACAATTTCTATTTTTTAAGTGATTACAAATGCATAACTAAATTATGCAATCTGAGTTGGTTTTATAAATACCTTAAATAAAATTAAAAAAATATACGTGGGATAATTCCTTATCACTTAAGGGTACATAGGTGAAAATTTAGTTTCCCCTGGCCTTTTCAAAATCCTACCTACAAGTGTCTAACTAATTTTAAGGCGTGTTCTATCTTGAAGATCCTTGTATCCTTTTTTCCATCCCTTGTTATTAACTTTCTTTTTCTACTTATTTTACTTATTTTCCTTGTTTTAGTTTGCTTCTCGTTGAGTTTAGCCTCATTATTTTTTCTTTTAGGCTAAATTGCCTTATTTTTACTTGAGTGTTTTCTTACTTGAATCAATTTTTAATGAAATAAAGGGTCTATTTATATGAATATAACATCAATGATGTTTTAGAGCCTAACTAAAAAATCTTGCTTGAACATTCTATGTGAGCTATTGTATTTCTTTTTACATTTTAGGAATTATTGTGGCATATGATTCTTAATAGATCACATATATTTATAAATGTTTATTTATTTATGTAGATCCATCAAATAAACTCAACATAAAATTTAAAGAAAACAAAAAAATATCATTTCTAATTTGTCTCAACTAATCAATGAAATTTATGAACTTTCTTAAAAACCCATGGCTTGGTCCCCAACCCTCAATAAAATAAACAAAAAAACCCTTTCAAAAGTATAAGAAAAGAAAATATAATGAAAATTACATGTGAAATCCTAAGATCCTTGAAAGTATGATTCAAACAACCTCCACCATGAGCTTTTTGACCTAGTTGGTAGTGGAGCAAGGTTTTGAGGGAGACCAGAGGTATCTCTATTGGGGATATATATATATGCCTAGATAGTAGTCAAGTAATGCCCATTCCATTTCACTATTAGCCAAATTGATAAATATTACTCCCATAGAATTTGTAATCATTTGAGAAGATCCAAATGATTGTTTAAATGTAAAACTATAAAAGGGACTAATCACTTAAAACACATACACTGATGGTCTTTGGTAAGAAAGTAGATTAGTATGTCATGTGTTGGAGTATAATTTGGTGCCCACTATTTTGAACTATGTTTAAATAAATTAATTTCAACTAATACTAATATTTGGATGCATGAAATATAAATTTTGAATTCTCTAAGATAATCAAGAAATATCTCCCAATAGGAAGTCACCATTGTTGTTTTCTTCACCAACATGCCCCATTTTTAGGTTTAAAATATGGACCCTTTTCCTTTTAATCTAAATCTTGAATTACTTAGTCTAAATAACCTATTAAAATTTCTTTTTATGTATTTACTTGAGTCCTTCCCTAATTTTTAGTTTACTAGATGTTAAGTTATCAATGACTATGTGTGCCTATTTCTAATACTTTTGTATTTTACCTAATTTCATATATGTACATCAAAGTCTATATTTTAGGTTTATTTTAAGCCAATGGAGTCTTATTTCATGATAAAATACCTTAGTATTTTCCCATTTTAATGTTAGACCCAACCCCAAGGCAAGTTCATCTAGCTTTTGGGACCATTTTAAGGCTTTATTTGGTAATATAACTCATGACTATGTTTTCATAGTAAATTGGTTTAAAAATTGTAATGATTCATTATTACGTTCTCTTCCTAGGCATGAATAAATTTTATTGCTCCTTGTTTTATATATTTTTATTACTTTTTATATAGACATTATCTTGTGAATGTTTGGGCTTAAATCTTTGTTTTGTGTGAATGACTGGTTTCAATTCATGTATTGATTGACTACTTCTCAAATAAAATTTGGTAATCGAAGACTTAGATTTATTTAAAATATTTACTTAATCAATTTTATTATTTTTTCATATGTTTAAAATAATTATGGGCCCCCCAAATCCATCCACATGTCCAAGTCTCATTGACAAGTAGCTCTGTAGTCAAAACCTCTTAAAAAATGAGCATGTTTAAAGTCTTAGGGCCCTGAGATCATGCCACATGGCATGATCTTGGTGACCAAAACCAATAAAGACTCAATAGCTAATGTAAAGTTTTGTTCCCCTAGGATCATAGGATTACAACACATGGCATCATCTTAAGAACATAATGACAAAGAATGAATCGATAGTGTAAAAGCTTTATGACATTGAGAGCTCAAGATTATAAAATATGGTGCCATACCAGGAGATTGGGATCTTGGAGTGATGGTATTAATATCTCAGAATTAATGAGGAATTAAAAAATCCTTATGCCCTTAAGGGCTGAGGATTTCACCATGTGGTGCCATCCTAAGAGCCCAATAGTCTAGAGGGACTAATGGAAAAGAAAAAATATTGGGACCATGTGGACCTAAGAAATAAACCCACTAAATCATGGAAATCCTAGGAAGACAAGGATAAGAAACATGAACACAATGATGATTGAGTAAAATTATATGGGAGAACCCAAAACCACATGGTGATGATGATAAAATCTTAGAGAATATAGCTAAATATGGGGAAGGTTGAAAGATTGTCACATAGTAGGAAAGGGATACCTCATGAATAGATCTATTAAGACTATAAAAGGAATGTAAATCCAAGGAAGATCCATGTGGTATTATGACATTAGAACATGAGGAGACTATGATTGATGGTCTTCTAGACATAAAAAATGATCAAAATCCTAAAAGCACCATGTGTCAAGTGTGAAAAACATAGTCAAAATGTAGTTGGTTCCTCACCAAATAAAAGGCACATAAGTGTAAAATTTTAGGCTATTAAAAGGACTAATTAATCCAAGAGATCTTGAAATCAATATAGGGATGGGTAATTCATTTAATCAACCTCTAAATTGAATGTATATGTTTGCACAGGGCATGGTGGAATGACAGTCTGGATAAAATCCCAACAATAATATGCCACTAATATTTGAATAAAATTATAACTATCCCCCATAATTAAATGCAAAGTAGTTAATATAGTGTGACTCATCACATGACATGCATGGTGAAGGTCCAAGAAGATAAAATGAACATAAAAGAAAAATTTTAGACTTTAATAGGCATGGTCTCTAATATGTAAATCATACTCATGCTAGTAAGCTATCAGTAAATAAAAGAATCACAAATGCATCCCCAATCATCATTGAATATTTTAACCACCCTAGTAGTGGGTTGAGTGAACTTTATGGAAAAAAAATTCTATATAAGGGATGTTCTTTTCCATTTGAAAGGGTTGGTAATTTCATGTAATGAAACTTTGTTAAAATTGTAATAGAATCTCCTTTATTTATTTTAACCCTATATTATATTAATTGAATGTGGTCCATTGTTTATAATTTAGAGTTCATGCTTATGCAAAAGGACTGATTTTATGCTTATTTTACAAAGATGAATATGGAAGTTATATTGTGCATTTTATAATCAAATTCCTTGTATGTTCTTTTCAAAACCATGATTTATGTGCTTTCAATTATAAAGTGTTTCAAATTATTTGTGTGTCATTACTACAAATATTTTGAGTGTTTGCGTTATGTTAAGGACCTAAAAGTAGAATATTCAAGTGAGTGTCCCTTATAAGCTTTCCTATTGGGTGGTTAAACATTTGTCCAACTGCTAAACTAGACACACAATGGTATAACTATGATTTTTCATGCTTCAATTATCTAGCATTATCATTTTATTGATTAAAAATATCCTTTTTTGCTCCCTTCTCCCCTTTTTTATATTTACTTTGGAATTGAAACACTCTCATGTTATGACCCTTCATCCTAACCATCCTTTTTTAGTTTATTTATTTAATAAAAGGCTATGGATGCATATGTTTTGTAAGACATCCCTCAAGCTCATTCTAATAAATAGAATAGTAGAATGTAATAGTGTAATAGTAGAATAATCCCACATTCATGGGGAGTAGTAGTTATCTAGTGATAGATTATTATAAATAGGTACGTAGTCTAGTATGAGGGCATCCATGAATTGTATTGAATTTAGATTGATCAAACGAGGTTTCCCCCTTGAAGAGGCCATTGATTATATAATTTTTTTATTGTAATAAAATTATGCTATTTTTAATTAATATAATACTATTATTTTTTTCATTCCACATATTTGTAGTATAGTATAATATATTTCATAAAGGATCTTATCAACTGATATTAGATCACTTTACAAGGAAATTTTTTATTTTCTACCCACCATATACTCTCACCTTCCCTTTAAAGGATACTATTGATCAGAAAGTGGTAACAGATCATTTTAAAACCCTTCTGTGCCACAGACCATGTTTTAAAAGTTATGCATGCATCTAGATCTATAGTTTATTTTTTAGAATAGGCCATCATCACTATGAGTCTCATTTGACACTATCTACCAATATTGATATTTTTTTCTCAACCTACCTTAAATATTTTTTTTCTCAAGATCCTATCATCTAATTCGGATAAGGGTAAATACCCCTCTACATAATTATCAGAAGTACATGGGCATAAGCCCTTAAAATCATTATGAGGAGTATCTTAGGAACCTCAAAGTATCCATCCCATTAAGAGGATGTACCAATAAAAAGAGCAATGGCCTCATCTCGATTGATTAGTTTCCACTTGTGAGGTAAACCAAGAGCAGTGGTTTAAGGGTAAATATATGGCCAATTTTTTTTTGGAGAGTGATACTTTTTTAGATATCATTGGTGGCCAAAGAGATTTATTAAAACCCTTAGTCAACTAAATAGACTTGGGGCCCATATCCAATATATTAGTTTTAAAACTAGTTGGTAACTACACACTTACCGATAAACTTTTGATAGGAAAAACCAAGCAAATTTAGTTTCAAAAAAAATAACACTGGTTATGGTTGTTACCCATGTAGGGACCATGGAAAATGATATTGATGATATTTGATCTAAAATTGATGCCCTTCATCAAGAAATCCATGAATAACATTCTAGCATCCATTCTAAAAATCATATATTCATAAATCATGAGTATCATCACTATGATGGTATTTTTTCTTGAGCACCGTTATATGGTCCTAAATTAGATTTTTCAAAATTTGATGGCATTAACCCCACTAGCTATATTTACCATGTTGAACAATATTTTAGCTTATATTTCACTAAATATAGAGTCTCTATTAATTATTTTCACCTATAAAAAGATGTTCAATTATATCAATAGTAATGCAAGACACACACTAAACCTAAGTGGATCAATTTCACCAAACTCTTGCTTACCCATTTTGGGCCTCGTGTCTATGATGACTTCATATGAGCATTGACTAAACTATTTCAAATTGGTACCATGAAAGAGTATCAAATATAGTCCACAAAACTTTTTAATCTCATGGAGGGTCTCTTTGATGAATTTTTCCAAAGCTGATTCACTAGTGGCCTCAAGGATGGGTTTTGATCTGAGGTTAAAATGTTCTAATATCACACTATGATGGAATCCTTAGGTCTCACCAATCTCACCACAAAAAAAATCACCTCTTAGCATTGTATTTCTAATTGGGCACCATCCAATCCCTCTTTTCAATGGCCCCACACTAGGACAATACCCATTAAATGTCTCATAGAATTTGAAATGCACACATATCATGAAAAAGGGATTTATTACAATTATGATGACAAATAGACTCTCGGAAACAAATGCATAGAACAAAAATTATAACTATTAGATATCAATTCTCCACAAAATACTAAATATTATAAAGATACCATCGAGGAGATAACATGGGAAGATTATGATTCTAGGCACTCATTTTATCCTCTTGAAATCACCATGCATGCTTTGGTTGGAGAAACCATTCCCTAAATAATGCATGTCAAAGGGGTTTTTAAGAAACAACCCCTAAACCTCTAATAGATTATAGTAACACTAATAACTTCATTAACCCTTAGGTGGATAAGAAAGTAGATTATTTTATACACCCTCATTCCAGATTTGAAGTAATGATTGCCAATGTGAGAACCTTATCATGCAAAGGAAATTATCATAATGTTCACATTTTTTGGGGTGACTATAACCTTAGGACTAACATGTTTGATCTATGCTTAGGTGGATTTGATGTTGTATTATGTGTCTAATGTCTATGCACTCTTGGACTCATTCTTTGGGATTTATCTAAACTATGGATGTAGTTCACTGAGAATGGTCATCAATACACTCTATGATGCCTTATTCCTAGTTCCAAATGTGTTATAATATACCAACACATGGATAAAATTATTAAATTTGGGTCTCATGGTATAAATTCCTAGTTATTCTATTTTCACACTATTCTTCCACTATATTCCATCAAACCTTCTTACTTATAATATTTTTTTGTCAAACACGCAACTATTTTTACATAACCAATAGGATACTACCTCACTAGCTAGAAGACCATCATATCCAACTTATTCCTAGTATTAGAAACCCCACCATTTATCCATAACAATACCCATTTCATCAAAAGTATGATATTAAAAATATGGTTCATGACCTATATACAAGTGTCATTTAACCCAATACTAGTCCCTATTCTTCACATATCTTGCTTGTTCATAAAAAAGATGGTTCTTGTTGACTCTATATTGACTATCAGAACTTGAACAAGCTCATAATCAATGATAAATTCCCCATTACAATCATCTATTAACTCCTCAATAAACTACATAGTGTAATTTTTTTCTCTAAATTGGACCTATACTCTGGCTACATCAAATCCATGTTCATGAGACCAACATTCCTAAAATGACATTTCATACACATGATGGTCATAATGAGTTCTTAGTCATACCATTTGGGATTATCAATGACCCCTCCACCTTCTATATCTTAATGAACCAAGTATTTTAGCCATTTTTATAAAATTTTATCTTGTTTTTCTTTGGTGAAATCCTCATCTATAACCACACATGGGAGGATCATCTCAATGACCTAGATGCAATGTTGGGCATTCTTGTAGAAAACCACTTATGTGACAAACATTCCAAATATTATTTTGGAAAATCAAATGTTGATTACCTAGGACATATTGTTTTATATTATGGTGTTCATGTTAACCACACCAAAATTGAAGCTATGACAACTTGGCCAATGCCTTCAACACTCAAAATTCAATGGGGATTTATTGGCCATACAAGGTAAAAAAAGAAATTTATCTAGGATTATGGAAAAATTATAGCACCATTAACATATCTACTCAATAAATAGTCCTTTTTATGGTCACCAACATCTACTATAACATTTCATATCCTCAAATAAGTAATGTGCACCACCCCTATCTTGGCCATGTCTGATTTCTCATAACCATATTTTATTGAGTGTGATATATGTGGCATAGGTATTGGTGCAATACTCATTCAACAAGCCCATATGATTGCATTAAATAACAAGGCACTTTTTGGGTCCAATTCAACATGCTTCACCTATGACAAGGAGATGATGGTTATTCTCCATACAATCCAAAAATGGCATCCATACTTCATTGGCCAATATTTTTGCATTAAAACTAACCACCAAAGTCTCAAATATTTTTTAGAGAAACATGTATCTTCCAAATATCAACACAAATGGGTTTCTAAACTCGTGGGATATGACTATGAGATCACTAACCAAAAAGTTAAGGAAAATGTTATAGTTGATGCTATATCTCACTAGTTCAAATAACTAGTGCACCTTTGTGTAGTCTTTGTTACCATTTCCACATGGATCCATGATATTAAAAAAATGGCATAATGACATCCCCACCAACAAATCATTCTTCATTTATTTTTTGATTCATCTACTAAGCCTCATTCTTCTTGAGATGGCCACACATTAAGATATAAAGGTCACCTTTTATTGATGGTAGGATCCAAGTTCAAACACCCCATTTTATAGGAGATGCATGCTTCACCTTTAGCTGGTCATTTAGGGTTTTTTAAAACATATGAGTGGGTTTACTATATTTTTTTAGCCAAGAATCAATCAAGATATCAAAACATTTCTTTTTAAATTTGATACTTAACAACACAATAAAGGTGAAATAATTACCCCACTTGGTCTACTCAAACCACTTCTAATTCCAAGACATATTTGAATAGACATTTCCATATATTTTATTGAATATCTTCCTAAATCTAGAAGCAAGTAAGTGATTATTTCTATAGTGGATCACCTTTCTAAATATTATAATTTCTATGCTCTAACCCATCCCTAAACTGCTTTCACCATTGCTCAAACATTTCTTTATCAAATACTCTGACTCCATGGTGATCCTACCTCTATTATCTTAGATCTATATTCTACATTCAAAAGCCATTTTTGGCAAGAATGTTTCAAGCATCTTGGTATAAATTTCAAAATGAGTTCAAAATATCATCCATAGACTGATGGCCAAACCAAAATTATCAATAAAAGTTTAAAAATTGATCTTCATTAATTTATCATAGATTATCACTATCAATGAGTAAAATGGTTACCTTTTGTAGAATGGTGCTACAACACCTCTTACCACATAGATACCAAACTAAACCTATATGAGGTTGTATATCATCAAAATACACATTCCCTTATTTCATATTTACTAAGAATCTCTCTAATCTAATCTATTAATTCTACCCTTCGTACACATGGTAGTATCCTTCACCTCTTCAAGGATAATCTTCACATGGCACAAAATTTCATGAAGTAACAGTAGACCAACATCACTTTGAATGATCCTTTCAAACTATAGATATGGTTTTTATTCATATATAACCTTATACTAAATCCTCTTTAAAGCTTAAAGGATTCCATAAATTATCTCCAAAATGTTTTGGTCCTTATAAAATTCTCCACCAGGTTGGACCTATCACCTACAAGTTAGAACTCCTATGTTTATCATGTGTACACCCTATTTTTCATGTCTCCTACTTGAATAAGGTCCTTGGATATAATTTCAACACTTAAATAGTGATTCTAGAACTTGATGTAAAAGGATCTCTCATTTTACAACTTGTTTTTATCATCAACATCTACTCTCATTCACTCTACAATTGGGTCATCATCAAAGTTCTCATACAATGGTATGGGATGTAACTAGAATATTTGACTTGGGAACCTCTTCTTTCCATTTGTCAAAAATTTCCTCACATTATGCTTTGAGGGGAAACCTTTTAATGGGGAAGGCATGTTATGACCCTTAATCCTAACCATCCTTTAATAGTTTATTTATTTAATAAAATGTTATGGCTACATATGCTTTGTAAGATGTTCCTCAAGGTTATTATAATAGATAGAATAGTACTCGAATGTAATAGTGTAATAATAGAATAATCCCACATTCATGAGGAGTAGTAGTTATTTAGTGATACATTACTATAAATAGGAGTTTAGTCTAGTATGAAGGCATCCATGAATTAAATTGAAATGAGCTTGATCAAAGGAGGTTACCCCCTCAAAGAGTCCATTGATTTTGAAATTATGTTATTGTAATGCAATTAGGTTATTTTGAATTAAAATAATAATATTATTTCTATTTTTATTTCATATATTTATAGTCTAGTCTAATATATTGTAGAAATGATTCTATCATTTCCCCTATTTTAGAAATTGGTGAAATCAGGCTCAACAAAAATCAACAATCAAATTCAATTAGCTATAATAATTTCAAGCATTTATCTAATAGACATTGAGTCTCTGGTGGTAATAGTTCATGCTCTTTTACTAAAATATTTAAACATGCTCAATCCTTGGATTGAACCAATATTAGTCCTAAAATTATTGAGGGGATATATTTATCCCATGCATTGTCCTCTACTTTTCTATCTAAAACACTAAACCTCATGAGTACCTTCAGACTAGGATTTTAAGGTGCACAACACATTTTAATCCATGCTCTCACCATTTTACAAGTAATTCAAGCCATGATTTTGTCATTTTGTGACTAATTTAAGTCATGTTCTCATTTTTTTGTGAGTCAATCATTTGAACCCATGCTCAAAGATTCTTTTTCCATAGATGGTTCCCTTGTATGTATGTTTATATCCTTTTTTGAATCCTACTTATCAATTATTCCTATAAATACCTTGTTTATAAAAAGGCCTAAAATCTCCACATAAGATATAAATCTATAACAACACCTGAAACACTTGAAAACTTTCAAAAATCCTAAAAATACAAAATTTAAAAAATGACTTAAAATGTCTACGAGAAATATAAAGCCATAAAAAATTTGAACCCTTTTTCATCCCATTCACTCATTTCCCTTAGTCATGTTCTAGATAGAAATATTTTGAAAATCCACAATGTCATTTCTTCATCATCCTCCCATTTTTTGGAGAACTACATTAGCTTAAGGTCTACACAAACTATGGAAGTGGTGCTTAGATGCATGGGGAATCTCAAATCAGATCGACAACTATTAATTCCATCTATATTTCCACACCCATTAAAAGCTCTCACTATTTTAAAGTTAACCATTCAATGCTCTTTTTGTTTTTTGAGATAATCATGTGCATGCCCTCACCATTTTTTAAGTCCATCCCCTTTTATTATATCACATTTAGTCTTATTTCTTAAACATTACCAATATTCTTATCTTATATCCTAAGATAGCTATATTTTTCATGAATTCCATTAGATTATGTAGGTATAATTCACTTGCATGGGTTATTTGGAGACAACTTAGCCACCCTTCCCTTATTCTTCTATTCTAGCCTTTTATATAGATTATTGTATTATCCTATCACTTGTCCCCTATGGCTTGGGGGAAAATATCTAAGAGTGAGACCTTATTTCCATGCATG
This sequence comes from Torreya grandis, assembly GCA_037957365.1. NCBI lineage: Eukaryota > Viridiplantae > Streptophyta > Pinopsida > Cupressales > Taxaceae > Torreya > Torreya grandis. Next base: position 270,187 of record JARHVA010003685.1, on the reverse strand, counting down.
CACAAATGGTCAACTAATTACTTACTTATTTATATGATTGTGTGTTTGTTGGTTTATTACTTTTTATTTGTGTGGGTGCATTTATTTTATTTTAATTCATTTTCTTTGGTTTATTTCATTATATTTTACACTTGGGACTTGATCATTTATATATTGATCTCAAGTTATTCATGTTTGAATTTAATCAAGTTAATATGATTATGACATCTAATGTCATCATAATTCATTTATGTCTATGGTGTATAATGTCAAATGCAAAATAAAAAATTAAGTACTCAAGGTTTGACTTGAAATGTCATAGTAATAAATCTCCTTGTCTACTAATCTACATATAGTAAAATTTAAATAATGACTAATTTGTATGATATTCATGATACATCCATAAATTAACATATATAAAAAGTCTTCACATATTTATAACTTGAACCATTATCCATATCTCATACCAAGTCATATTCCCTTTATGCTACACAAAATGAGAATTAGTTAACTTATTACTCTAATCACCAATCACACATGCCTTATTGGGGTAAATATTTTAACCAACAATCAAATCTTCCCTACTAGGGAAGCTCATTAATCAATAAATATCCCATATTTTGGGTAACTTAATCATTTATTATCTCTTTTGATTCCAATCCCATAACATTTTTCATGTTTAGGGAAAGGCAAAATGTGTTACCTGTCTTAGGATGCATCCTTCCCAATTCCCCCCTATTTGGGGCCAATCATTTTATTCTCTATCATCAGTAGATATAAAAGTGTGTAAGCATTATATAATTTAGATTAATCTCATTTATGGGTTAATCTCCATCTTATTATTACTTATTCTTATCTTTTTCAAGGGCCCATCCATGTCTTTCATCCCTACATACCCTATCGAAGGGGAATCATGGGTTGATAAATATTTTATCTATTTTTCAACTTATTATTAAAAAAAAATTCATTCTTTAAGAATACATTACTTCAAATGTGTCTCACAATGCCTTCTCAAATAGGGTTAATATATAGAAACTTCATTTTCATCACTTCCATGTCTAAAATACAATTGGAACCACATTCTACAATTACACACAAATTTTACCTAAAATTATAAATTGATCCAATTTACATAAATGAATATTGATTTAATTTGATTTCATAATATAATACACTATCAAGACATAATTATTCTATTGAGTGTAACCCAAATGAACCTGACCTTTTGAAAGTGTTATTATGGGGAAAATTTAATGAAAATTTATTATATAAATTAACATTACAAATACACCATTCTTATAATGGTTAATTAATTACCTAATTGATTAACGTAACCTTCCTCTAATGTAAAATTCTATGGATTTGGAATTATCAATTTTCCTAAAAATAAAATTGTAATATTACCTCACAATAGTGACATCATTCAGAAAGTCAATGGAATAGGGAGTGGAGGGCAAGTAAGATGGATTATAACATGGCCACTTACAAAATATCTTACAAGTATTGTAAGGCCTCTTACATACTTATCTATGATATGGCCTATGACATAATCTAAGAGGATTAATGATTGCACTTTTCTTCCAAATCTCTTGCACACTCTAAAAAATACCTTAAATGGAGTCTCTTACACACTCTTTCTTGTACAATCATGAGTTTGATGAATCCATATCCATCATTGACATTTATCTTATATCAATGGCTCACATTCAAACCAAAAGTATATAAATACAATATCCTTTGGCTATTATAGACAAGATCTCTTGAACTAAACTTATTATGCAAAAATTATACTGGAGCTTCACATTTCTTCATACAATTATCAATCCAAATCAAGTGTAAATAAATAGAAATGTTGCCCATGTGTGGATTTAACATTTCCAAATATATATAATCTACAATTTGAGCACAAACCTCTTCAAACCAATAAGAAAATAAGTCTTTAAAGAAGGTATAATGTGTTTGTGTGATTTTTTACTTGATTCACCTCTTGTTTGACCTTGATCAATCATAGTGGATAGACTTAGAGTGTTTGTTCATTCAATTTAATTGATTCTTTATTCATTAACAATGATCTAACCCTATTTGGATTCATTTTATATAATAATATTAAATTTTATAGCATTTTGAGTAGCATAGAAGGCTTGGCCATCATAGTATCATATGGTCAGACTAAGAGATAAAAAATAGGTATAAGAGATAGTGGACGCAATCCTTTTAATAGTGACAAGGTATAAGAACTAAAGGGTATATCCATAAAAACAATTTCCAAGTATACAAGATTTAGGTGCTATATAATTTGGATTTAGCATCTACATTTCCCCCCCCCCCCCCCCATTTAATTTTGTAATGAAATAACAAGTTTAAAGGAAAAGGAATGCATGAGTGGGTGTATATAAAACACATTGCCTTTGTGTGAGCCCAAATTGAGTGATTTATTGGTGACTAGACTACAACCAAGAGCATGTTATGGTATATAATCAATCTATATAGTTTATAATATAAAGTAAAGAGAGAAAGGTTAGGATTACACTTTTGTATCAATGCAACTATCTTACCTTATAGAAATTTGTTTTTAAAAGATGTTTCATTATGAAGCATTGAAATAGAGATTAGGAAATATGTAAAAACATGTAAGTATATATATATATATATATATATATATATATATATATATATATATATATATATATATATATGAGGACAAGTTGTCACCAACATTAGAGAAAAGGTGAGTTGCTAATTGAAAGTTAAGATTAGCTCAACCATCCAACCCACTCATACTTATAACCTGGTGATCTTGAGTGATCAAATTCAACTCAAACTATTAATCTAATGAGGGTGGATTATTTAATCACTCCATCCTATAAACTTATAAATACTGAGTGATGTAATTACCTTAACCTTTCCGAAAGGTGAACCAACTATTGTAGTAGATTGGCTAAATAATAGTCTATAAAATTATATCTTTGTGTATACTATAATCCATAGAAATATTTGAAATATGAAATTTGGTTTAAATTTTTAATTTAAAGTTTCAATATAAAACTTGGGTATAATAATGGTACAAATGTATAAAATGTTTCCACAAGGTGTCTATGAATCATATAACTGAGAAATTTATCCAATTTAAAATTTATGCAAGTGTGGAATACATGATCCCATTAAATCTATAGAATATGATAATTGATGTAAGTATGGATAATATGCCTCCACTATGATATGAAAATATTGATTATTGAATAAGTGTGGAAGTCATGATTTTTTTGCATGCCCTTATTAAAATGTGAAACTATGAAGGTGTGAAAATCATGCTTTTATGACATGCCCTTACTATATGTCCCCTTTTTGAGGTGAGGGAAAGTATAAATTGGTAGTTACCTTACCTCAAAAGGATAAGATAACTATATAATCTATGTGTAGATCATGTAGCATATATAAGTATAATGTTTTTTATTAGTTTTTTGACACAACCAATAATATTCAAAGTTTTTTAGGCTCTACCTCTCTTGAAAGGAAGAAGATCCCATGATTAAAATGCTTCCCCAAGGTTTAAATGTACTAGGTTTTGGTATGTCGGTCTTCACTAAGTTGGTTGATGTGGACTATTACTTTTAAGGGGGATATTTTATGAATTAAGGTACATATTGATTTGATTAAGATATTTATTAGGAGGTTGTATACTTTCTTGATAATACTTGTAGAGTTTAGCCTTAGATAAAAATCAGGGCTTCTTAGACTTGCATATAAAAATCATAGCTGATTTATTTACTAGTTTACCACATTCATATATGTAATAATTATACAATGGTGATAAATAGAACATGAAATAGTAATTAATATAAACATTTAGTTGTAGATTTATTTTTTTGATAACCAATCCCTAAGCTAACATATTTTAAAAGAAAATAAAAAAGAGCAAGGGTAAAGATAAAGAGATCCTACTGCCAAGAAGATCAAAGTGAGATTTTTGATTGAATGAGATCCATTAAACCAATATTTGGTTGAGTTAGACCTAAAATAACTCTAAAAAAATATGGTGCAAGAGTTTAAGGACAATGAATGTGAGAAGAAATGGGCACAGAAACCATAAAACATGCATAGGAAAATGTCAACACATAATCCCAATAGTATCCAAATATCAAGATTTCCTTTTTGATTAAAAAAATTCAAAGCCCAAATAATCATCTATCTATAAATATCACCTTAGCAATAACAAAAATTAGCAAAAAGTAAAGAATCAAAACTAATCTAGAAAGTTGTAAAGAATCATAAAAATAAAGTGTTTGTTTATGTATGTCCTTATTATAATTCATAAATATCCATCTAATCAAAACATCTCTAATCCTAAAAAATATCAACCTTGATAAGGCCATAAAATTCTTATAAATATGAGTGAGAGAGAATTTATAGAATTAAAATTGTAAAAGGGAAGAAACTCATGCCCTTTATAGAAGTAGATAAGAATTTAATGTGGGTTCAAAAATATAGTTGAGAACTTCTTATAGATGTCATGCTACTAAAATCATGGGAGTAAATTAAATCCACCAAGTGTAGCTAGAAGTGGTTGAAAATGTCTTGGGATATCCATTTATATTTTTCTCATACCATCCTTCTGGAAGAGAATGCTCCTCTTCATGGTGGATTCATCCTTAGTGCTTTTCTATCCTTTTCCCAAATGTGCATGCCATGCCTAAATTTAATGTCACTACCTAATATATCTTTGAATTTTGATTTTAATGACAAATATATCCATTAAGGCATCTATATAAATTGGTGTTACATGTCAAATTGGATAAATAATCTATTTTTAGGCTTTAATAGTTTTGATGACTAGATGGGATGTCAAAATCACAACAATGTCTTACTGACATCACCACCAGTGTGTCCTTTATTGGTAGGGTCATGTTATGTGGTTAATCCATACTCTACCACTAATTTTTCAAGGTTTTATATTTATTTATTGTTCCTTTAGTGGTAGTGAATCATTATTTTTCCATATGGCATCATCCTGCTTACCTAAGAGCTCTGATAGATTTCAAAGTTATATGAAATCAACCTAGGTAGGGGTTGCCAAGATCATGTCATGTGGTATCATCTTGTTAATCCACTTGATTAGAGGATATTTATTGAATATGGAATCAAATAGGGTATAAGTTCATTATAATTATTCCACATGGTAACATCTTACTAATTTTATTGCTTGGTGGATATTTTATGAGTAAAAAATAGATTGGGGTAGCATGTCATTAGGATTATACCACATAGTAGCACCCCACTAATATACTCACCCAGAGGATCTTTGGTGAGTACAAAATTAGCCAGGGTAGTGGGTTTCTAGGATCATGCCATATGGTACCATCCCACTAATCCATTGAGTTGAAGTCTTATAGGTGAACTCAAAAGTTATTAAGTCCCACAAAATGGCAAAAGGATGCCATGTGGCTCTAAATTTTTTTTTATAAAATTGATGAAGTGTCTAAAATCATTTTCAAATGGGTTAGGGTTACTAAGAGCTATGAGAGATCACCACATGATGTCGAGATCAATTTAGGTACCTATAAATAAGAAAAAAAGGAACATAGTCAACATTTTAAATTCAAAAATCTAATGGTCAAGAAATTTTCAAATTAAAACAACTAAGGAATGGATAAGTGTTCAAACTAAAATGGTTATATATTTTAAAATGAAAGTACATATAAACTTAACAAAATGAAACTATTTTTATAGAATTCAAAGTTGACTTACAAATAGATTTTGACCATTTTTATGAAATTGACTAAGTCACAAGTTGAACATAAATAAATATTTAGCCAATTTAGAGTAGATTGAAGTATAAATTGATCAAAAAAGGGGAAATTTTAGTGGAGTAAAGTAAGACATTCTATAATAATATTATTAAGACTTATTCCATTCATCTAAAAATGATTATGTTAAAATTGAAACAACCTTAAACACTTACCCAATTCATATTAAACTAAATCAAAGATGGGTTAAATTGTTGAGAAAAAAATGAAAAAGATCATGAAGAGGTTAGATAATTCACACGAGTTTTTGTCATATGTTCCCTAGAAGGGGATTTTCAAAGACTCCTAAAATGTGATTTTACATGATTGAAACTCTTCAGTCTAAGACATTCAAGTAATTGATCTTAACAAATCTAGATGTAAAGCTTGCACTAAGTATTCTAATGTAAAAAAACATTATTACAAATGAATAACAACTAGTCACTTGAAACTTATCATCTAGTAAATGGCCAATCAAAGAATGCTCAAATAAGCAAACCATGAAAACTCCAAAAGTACATATCATATAAAAAAGGGTCCCTATTTTTAGTTGAAAATGGGGAATCATGTGTAATTAATAATAAATGGAAACTCCTATTAGAAGATATTATAGAGTATATCAAGAATCCATAATCTTTGTTTCTCATTCAAACACAGACATTAGATGTAATCCATCATCTAAAGCAAAGCCAAAACATGAAGGCATAACATTCTACTCTAACACATGACATACTACACTATAATTATATATAAATACCATCAATGTGTGAGTTTATGTGATTAATTTAGTTATTTTACAGCCACACACAATAAATTATATTTTTTAACTAATGTGTGTGATCAAGGAATCCAATAAAGGTGGTTAGATCATGTGTTAGAACAAGTAACAAAACTTGAATAAAAAAACACTAACATGCATAACACATACTTTCATAGATCATAGATGGAGTATAACGAAAAAAACCAATGGAAAACACAACTAAAATTCAAAGAATACCATTTTCCTTACCTTCCTTAAATGCTCCAAAATATTTGTTGTGTGGCTTGCTCAACTTGTGCTCAAAGAGTCTTTGGTAATGGAGCTTGGTTATCTCCTTCTCTTTTTGGCACCATGGATTATGGCTTAATGTTGGATTTGGATTGTGATTTTGGAATTATAAAACTATATATTTGAATCATGCACCAAATCTTGCATTATAACTTTACTATGTTTAAGCTCTCCAAATGAAGAGGCAAATGCTTGTATTTATAGGTTTAGAAACTAAACCGAACTCAACGTGAGTTAAAGTGTAATTTAAAAATGGAATGAGTTCAAACCTAACCTAAGTTAGTTAATTAATCTTAGTAGAGTTAAAATGTGTCAAAACCTCACAATTTGCAATGAATAGGAATGGGTGAGATATTTGCAAAGGCTTGACAACTCACAAAAGGTAATCATGAAAACCTAGGATATTTTTTATTTTTAAATTTCCTTTTTTAGAATTTTATTAATTACACATGGATAATTAAATTAGGCATTTAATTAGGTTTACAATTTTAATTAATTATTATTATTATCTTTTAACATTTCCAATATTTTATTTAATTTCATGTGTGCACTTGCACCATTTAATAGGTTTATAGGCCAAATTGCATGTTATAATTTCGTATGATGACTAGAGATGAATCCGTGAGAGGTTTTTGTTGATTATGGTATGATGACCCAATTAGGTATGTCTCAAAAATATTCTAATATTTGAAAAATGATGTACAATCAAATTTGGGATGTTTAAGGATTCTTAGGCCTAGTTTGCAATGGTTGGTAAGAATCAGTCTAAAGTCTTGTATAAATTCATTGGTGTCCATTTTTAGGTGTCTAAAATGGGAAAAACTAAAATGAGAAAGGATTTTGAAGTTTTCTTAGGGGAAATGGCATGGTAATTTATTTTTTTTCATCTGAGCATTTATAGTCCCAACATACATACCTCTGGTCTCTTCTTAAACCCTTACTCCACTTTTAATTATGATAGAAAGCCTATGGTGGGGTTGACAAGATCACCCTTTCGAGGAGAAAGTTCAAGTTTGTATTTTATCTCAATAATTCTAAGAGGATATTTTTCATGGTTTTTCCTGTAGAGGGTTAGGGACTAATCCATAGGTCGAGTGATAGATTATAAGTGTGCAGTCAACTAAATCAAAGTGAAGAAATTTAGATCTACATCATGAATCATATTTTATGTTATGTGTATTTGAGATATTTAAAACAATAAATGAATATTTTATAAATTCATATGCTTCATTTTAAATAATTAGCCTTCAACATTATAACCATACAAGGAAAATGTAGCATTTCATATAAGTATTTTAAATAATATTTTAAACATGTTATACACAAGAATGCTATTGGTGTTATTCATAAACAAGATGCCCATTCATATTCTTTTATTAATTAATGGAACCCAGAATTCAAAAAAGTAGGTTAAAATTGAAAAGAGGGATGATGAGGCTGAACTAAGTGGGAAAGAACAATAAATCAAATAAAAACTAGACATAGCAAACCTACACTAAAATAAGGGTCAAGAAGGAAATAGAATAATAAATAAAATAAATCAAAATAAAAATTATTTATAGATCTCTCCAAGCCAATTATTCCTATAGATAATGCTTGAGTAATTATCCATTGATGGGAAATGAAACATACTCACCAATAAGACACCTTGGGTGGAAAGCATTATCAACTAGGATTTTATATATTTGGTAGGGATCCAACCATAATGTATCAATTTTTTTATTTTATCCATTTTTTTAATGATACTTGTGCCATTTAAGGAAAATATCAAAGATATTAAATGCTTTCATTTTAGTTCATTTGTCAAACTAGTGTTTGACAACCTCTTGATGCCTACTAAAATATAACAAGGCTATGTCACAATTTTCATGCAAGTGTATGAGATTCAAGAGGTGAGCCTATATTCAATAATCTATTTATAAATAATAATTCATTAAAAACAAGGTAGGGATCCTTAGGTTGATTATAAAAGTAGGATCTTGGCCATAAATTAGATGGTAGGGAGAAGTTCCTAGAGTAACTTTAGTTCTAGTCCTATAATCCCATAAAGTAATTTCAACTCATTATGCCAATTCCTAGGATTATTTTCCAAAGTCCTTTTAATTATTGTTATCAAATTATTATTTGTGGATTTACCTATCCCATTCCCTTATGGATAAAAAATTAGAGGATAATTTCAAGGTTACCTGATGATTGTATGCCAATTATAGAAATTGTAAAGAGGAGAAGGTAGGTCCATTATCACATTATAGAATGTAAGTCATACCAAACATTATGAAAATGTGTTCCTTTAATAACTAAATGATTATGTCATTTATGTAGTCTTTAATGGTTGAGACTCAACCCAATAATTTTAATAGTTATTTTCATTGAGAATATACTTGTGGCCTGCAAATTATTTTGTGATGATTTTCCCCACAAAGTCTACTCCCATTGTGTGAAAATTTAATCTTTGATCACTAGCAGTAGAGGCATTGTTAGAGTACGCTCCCTATGTGCAACAACTTGAGAGATGTGGAAAATCTAAACATGTGCATGTGCATATTTGAATAGGTGTGGCCACTAGTACCCAACTCTTAATATTTTGTGGGTAGTGGATTTCAATGATCCATGCCTAATCACATACTTTACATGGAGGTTTCTAAGCACAAACAATGCTTCTTCCTTATTAATACATCTCAAATGGATGAACTTATGGTTTTTTATATATATTACCCTTGATTTGATCATAAAGTGGTCCTATTTTATGTAGAATTCAAATTTTTTAGACATTGTTCATAATGTAGTGAACCACTTCCTCATACTGAAGATCATTGGTAATATATTTAACAATGTAGTTATTTTAAGTGATTTTTGGATCTAATTCAACCATTATTCTACTCAACCCCTATCCTCTCACAATCATCATTGATTAAATTTAAAGTTCAAACTCTTGGATGATGGTAATGTACTTTCCACTTCATTCACCCAACTCATTTTATATCAACATAGATTTTACCACTAATTCAAGCATGGCAGTAAAGGTTTTATTTTGAAATATGTAATGTCAAAATTTATTGATAGCCTTAATCAATGTAAAGGCCTAATTATCCATCATATTATATCTCAATTTTGAATTTCTCAAAGGGGATCTCATAAATTAAACATGCCACTCACTTCTAGACCCTTTTTTAATGTTAAAATGGTTGTAATTTAATGATCCAAAGGGAAGGAGTAAATATAAAAAGTTTGACGTAATCAAGGCTGATCAACACTAGTGTGTGCATAATTACCTCTTTGATTTGGGTAAGATTTACTATGCTTCACTTTTCCATTTTATTTTAGCATCTTTCTTGAGAATTCCATTCATAGGTCTAACTATCTCTATAAATCTGAAGATGAACTTCCTCACAAAGTTAATCTTATCAAAGAATGACTTCAACTCCTTATTTGTGTTAGGAAATGAGACTCTCAAAATAGCATATAATCTCATAGTTTAAATTGATATACCCCACTCTATATGACATGGCCTAACAAATTTCCCTCGATGACTCCAAATATACATTTATTTAGGTTCAAGGAGATCACATAGTCTCTACATTGCTATAATACTTTTCTCAAATCCTTCACATGATATTCCATTATCTTATATAATATGGTAATATCATCCATGTACATAACTATAAAATTTACCATAAGATCTTTGAACATAATATCCATCACCGTTTGAAAGGTATCATATCACCCATGTTAATCAAGCTAAAAGGCATTCTCTTATATGTGAAGGTGCCCCATTTGGTTGTGAAAGTTATCTTGATTTTATCCTCATAATTGACTACCACTTGATTATATCCTTAATACTAATCAAGGAATGGCATAATTTGGGTATGTTTCATAATATATAACACTTCATCTAATGAAATAAAGAGATAGTTATCCTCTTTAGATTCTTTGTTCAAATTATGGAAATCAACACAAAGTCTAATCTCCCCATTCTTTTTCCTCACTAAAACCAAGTTTTTAACCAATTTATAATGTTTCATTAGGAGTATGATCCTTTTTCAAAGTATTTTATACACTTATTTAAAAATTAGTGGCTCAAGTACTAGGTTGACAAACCTTTGTCTCTACCTAAAGGGCTTGACTCTAGGCTCTAGGGGGATAGTATTTGTCAAGATAGAGGTATTGAATACCTCTAGATATTCATAACTCCATGAAATAAAATATTTTAATTCTTTGAGGTCTATTGAAAAATCTTATTTCTCCTCTAGGGTACAGGTGGTTCCTAGAATCACACTTTTCACAACATTTAAATTACCCAAATTTCACTACTCATGTTGCATGCCCTTAACATGGGTAGACTTATCATTTTCCCTTTAGTGATCTATGTCAAATATCCTCTAAATTGATACCATTACCTTATGTATGTTGTTGATATTCAAATTAATTTTCCCATATTTGTCAAATTTGAAGTCCTTTCAATCATCTTCATCAATAATTTTAATGGTAAATACTTTCATATTAGTGATGAAGTCTAATATGTGTTGGTCATCATTGAAGACTTGGAAATTATTAATATTATTTTGGATTAAAGGGGTAAAGATAATATCCATCGATAATCGTCTCATCCTTAGATCAATAATGGGCTTCAAATTTATTACAATAGTAGCTAGTGCATTAACAATATAGTTATTTTGTATATGTAGAGTATGAATGCCAAAAGCATAAAAATATTCTATTAATTTCTAGATGAGGTTGTGATACCTATATAATAATTTTTCATTGTATTAATTCTAGATCCTCAATTATCTAACCAATAATTTATAATTTTCCATCACTCTAATGTTTTATAATTTCCTTCCAAGGGTGAACTAGAGTCTGTAGACCAATAACTCATACTTGGCCATATTATTGGTATAAGATAATCACATGTGGTATGCATTGAGATATTATTTAACTCTTATATTGATTAATTATACCCTAGTTATATAGCCACTCTTTGATTTAGATCCATTTAATTTCAACATCCATAAGTCAAATTTTGATATGCTAGAACCTGTTGGTGGCCTTTGCAAGGGAAGTCTAGCTATAATGTTAATTTTTTTGCCTAATTTCTCATTTAAGATTGAATATACACTCTATATTTTAGTTAATGAATATATTTTAGTTAAAAAACATGTTGTGGATAATTATTATATGGGAGAATCAAGAAGGGAGTTATCCATAGTGGTTGTTTCATCCTATGAAGAACATAAAAACTTTCATTCTAGCTTAAGTTATCAATTTTTAGATTCTCACATGATAAAGTTACATTATAAAATGAGACCATATTTGAGGCATAGTATAATTAATCTTCATTTAACTATTCTAATTCTTATAATTTTGCATTTTTTTCACATTGAGTATGTTAAAAGAGAGTCTGTCACAGGCCCTTTCTCCCTTGTCCATCTAGTAGATTTCCATTTATGACTATTCATAGAGGATCTTATTTGTTTAGCTATACTCAATGATCATATGCATCACATTTAATTCTCACACAAATTTTATTTGGATATTTAGACCATACCACAATAGCCACATATGACTAAAGTTAGTTTCCGTGTGACCATTCAATGTTCTTGATAAATCTTGGCTCAATAATAGGCCATAAGTATCTAGGATATCCACCACTTGGATATCGATGAATTATTGAATCCTTGGGTCAAAATATATTTGCATGTGTCTATGATTCATCTCCCCCACTACTGTCACCTTTGTTTTGTCCAGTTTGATAACCTTTCAATTTGAATTTACAGGTGTAAGGACTAAATATTGGCAAATAGCATATGACATGATGTTCCTGGAGGCACCTAAATCAATTAAGTAATTATGTAGGTTTTTTATATATATTTTGAATGTTATGAAGAATGAAGGATTTTAAATATTATCATTGTATAGGGAAACATGTGCATCAAAAATTCTAGTAGATTTTTTCCCCTTATTATCAAAAAACTCTTTCAAAAACAATTCTTTTTTATTATAAATTTGAAGTGAATAAAACATAGTTATATCAGTTTTAGTAATTTTGAGATATTAAACAATATCATAGCTAAATTTGAAATTTTATTTTTGTTTGTCATCCACGGTATATGTAGCATAATGGTTGGGTTGATAAAAAATGAGAGGTCATTTAGGAGAAAGAGGATTATTTATCAAATTTACATTAGGTGAAACTTGAGTATTATTTGAAGGAGTAAATGTGGTAAATTATTATTTATTTACTCTTTGAAACTACTTAAATATATGGAATTCATTTATATTATCTTTGGGTTCATTTTCATCTTCAAATAGAAACTCATAAGTTTCTAATACTAAAGTCATGTCTAGGTTCCCTCAATCTTGATTTTGAATTTCATTAGGAGTGGAAGATGATTTCCATGTTGTCCATATCCTTTTGCAAGATTTTTGAATTAGATATAAACTTATAACAATTAGTTTCTACATGGTCAACTATGTTATGCACTCTACACCAAGTGTCTAAACTAAGTTGGTGAACTTCACAAAATGGGAAGCATTGTTTCTATTATGATTACTTATGTCGAGAGGACTAAGAACATTAATGTTATTAGCTTAGGTATTCCATTACCTATTAGGAAATTTTAAATTCAAATTTATACCCTAAGGTGTGTTATTTTCATTCTGGTTTGCACTATTAGGCCCCTATCTTCATATATTAACCACATCATTTGGTAGCCTTTGAACTATTTATTTCAAGTTACCTACTTCTAAGTCTACGCTAGTGTTGGGTTGGCTCATTTATTGAGGTCATAGGTTAGTTATAGGTACACTAGGATCATGGTTTTGAGAATTACTAAAAGGTGTCTAAGGATTCAAATAGGGTGGAACTACATGTTGAGTACTATTATATGTATCATACCCACTAGTGCTTCTACAATGTTATTGTATACCACTCAGACCAACTATTGTTTATTCACCTAGGGCACTAAATGATTGGGATTAATATAGGTAATACCAATATACATTTATTTCATCAGAGTTATATCATACACTAAGCTATGGGTACCATTCATATCACTCCAAATGGGATTTATGAGTGGCATGTTCTACATAAGGTCTAGATTCAACATAGGGATATGATTATGTCCTTGATTGTCTTAAATATGGTAAATCACCTATATTATATCCTTATGCCACCATATAGTTGTTTATGTTCATAGCCTCATTATATTCTAATGAAGGAAAGCAAGCACAGTTGGGTTTCTTCTAAGGAAAATTGACGTCAGAGAATATAGAGCCCTCAAATAGGTCTAAATGGTTAGAACCTTTGCCATGATGTATGGGCATTTCAGCCTCCAATATAAATTATGGAATCAACAATTGAACATGTTCACATGTTTTTTTTATTTATTTTATCATCTATAAAATGATGATATAGAATGGTAGGGTCAATGGGAAACTTAAAATGGTTCACAAAGACACTTTCCTAGTCATCCCAAGAAGTACAAGATCTATGGGATAGCCTTATGTACTAGGCATATGTATTTTATCCCAAGGAATATGGGAAGAATATATAGGCAATATATTTGTGTTGAACCTACATTTTAATTAGTGCATACTTGAAGGATTGAATATGCTCCTCTACTATTTGGATGCATCCAACTATGAATTTGGGAAAAAAAATTAGATTTTTAGGTAAATCATGAGATATGCTTGGGATAGCCATAGGAAAATAAGATCCTTACCCAAGCCAATCCATGGGATTGGCCATTGGTATATGTTAGGGAATCATGAATGGGATATCCAAAGGGGGGCTTATAGTTGTAAGTGAATTACCAATTAACTGAATGGGTTTATCCTTTTCTTTTCCTTTGTTATCTCTTCATTTTGGTATTATATGATCAGTAATTACTAATATCTCAAATTTATCCCTAGAAAACTTCAATAAACTATTTATCCTCCTATTTTAAGACTTAAGATACAATTTAGCATACTATAATCAAAGGTTTATAAAATGTCTTAGTTTAAAATTTAGTTGTAAACTCAACTTATGGTTCACACACCCTCCTTGTAGTGCCAAATATGTTGATCAATGTTTTACATAGCCAATAATAGGTAGGGTTTGTTATGCTCTACCTCTCCTAAAAGGAAGAATATCTTGAAAGTAAAATACTTCCCTAAGGTCAAAATGTAGCAGGTTTTTGTATGATGGTCTTCACTAAGTTGGTCGATATGGACTATTCTTTTTAAGGGACATGTTTTAAGAATTAAAGTGTAGGTTGCTTTGACTAATTAATGTAGGAACATCACTCCTAGGCCTAAATTGTTAAAAATTATGGTTTTATTGGTCTATTTATTTATGGTCTAATATGTCTTAGGATTCGTAGATCACCTTTATTTTTCATTTCTATTTTTTTTTTAGCTCTAGGTGTTCAAATTTTCAAATTTGGCTTTTCCTACCAAAACTAACTTATTAAATTTTTGAACTTTTGAGGCCTATTTTAGGAGTTTCAAGTGTGTTTGGAGTAGTGTTTTAGTTGTGATATTTTTAATATTAACTCTTTAAGGGACCATGTGTCTATAACATGTGTCTTAATTCATGAGATTAAGAACTATTGACTTTGATGTATGTTTTAAACAATTTTATTAACATTCTAATGACTATTAGAGGATCCAAAAATAGTTAGATAAATTCTAGGATACGTAAAACATATGGGATAGTTTTTAATCATTATCATTATAACTTTTATGATGTCAATCTCCACGAAAATTAAGAATAAAGTTCCTAATTTTGAATAAAAAGGTGGCAGACTCTATTTTCCTATGTTTTATCTATAAAGATGATTGTGTATGACCAATTATTAAAGAAAGAACCTATAAATAATCCATTTATAATGATAATTACATCATTATAAAAATTTTACACTAATAATTAAATTATTTCATACATTTGTTTGGTTATTTTCAAAAGTCTTTAGTGAAGAAACATCACAGAAACTATAGGTGACTGTGTATCAAAACATAGTCAAACTCAAAATTTTACAAAAGGTGGGTAACAAGAATTTCAAAGAGGAAAAATAATTTAATAAGGTGTATAATATTGGTATAGACCTTACTCAACTATCATAGAAGAGTGAAACTCATTTTTATGTTTGAGATAACAAAATATTCCTTCTCAAGTTTAGCACAAACAATTATAACCCTGTATTAGGGTTTCCAAACCAAATCTTACCTTGTAGTAGTTGAAAACATAAAAAATTAATAAAATTTATTGATTAGTTAGGTAATAAGGTACTATAACATATTTTTAAGGTTTTAGACCTATACATAATTTTTTTGTACAAAAATATAAGACTGAGAATGAATTAAGCCTTGGGGGGCCTAATTAGAGCTTAACATATGATAGTAAAGTGGTTTTTGAGTGGATTTGGATCAATAAACTAATTAGAGGGAAGGTAATCAATATAGGGTACTAAAAAAGTACCTTATATTCTAAATATCAATCCTCATTTGTCCATACCATCAAAGAAGGTGAAAAAATGGATACTAGGAAGTGTAGTAGTATGTACTAATTGACAACAAATTGAGAGGTTAAAATTTTGGTTGATTATCCTCTACATCATTTTGGTATCATATCCAAACTAAGACACCTAAAAATTATTGGATAAGGTGATAATCTATGAGACAAGATGCTTTAAGATTGTTTGGTTAATTTCATAAGTAGAGACAAGATACCACCTAAGAGAAATACAACACATGAAAGGGTAAAAACCATACACATTAAAGATGAAATATTGTAGGATTTAATTAATATTGGAGTCAAATTTAATTCAAGACTCACAATATTTGAGGTCAATAAAAGGAGAGGATTAGTCATAAGTAATTTGAGTGATCAAGAGGAAGAAGAGCCATAGGAACCAAAGTTGGAAGATGAAGAGAGAGAAACTAAAGAATAAAAATTTGAAATGTTGTTGAAGGTATTGAAAGGGAAAGGATCCATGCCCAAACTAGATCTTATAGTGTATGTAATCAGCCTCAATGGAGAATAACTTCTTGATTGGATAGGAGAATTGGATAAATATTTTGACTATGAGGATGTACCAAAAGAAAAATAAGTAAAGTTTGTCAGAACCAAAATAAAGGGTCATGCATCCCTATAGTGGGATTACATGTATGTTGAAAGGATAAAAAAATGAAAATCCAAGATTAAGTCTTGGAAAAAAAGGTTATCAAGATAAAAATCAATTTTTTGCCTAGTGACTACATCACTATTTTGTATGAGAAGATTCAAAACCTGAAATAGAAAGAGATGGGAGTAAAAGAATACACTAAAGATTTTTATAAGCTGAGTATTAGATCATGTCACATGGGGGATGATAATAATAAGGTGGCTATGTATCTTAAGTTGAATTGATCCTTGCTAATCTAAATATGTTAAAATAATGATACCAATTGGCCTTAAAAATAGAGGACAAGCTCAATAGGAATCAAAATCAACAAAATAGAGGTAGAGGCAGAATTTTTATGGGTAGACATCATCAAGGAGGTATATGTTATTCACAAATAAGTCAAGGGGAGTATAGTACTTCACATGAACAACCATCTAGCTCAAGATGAGGATTTAGAGGTAGAAGGCCATATTTTAGGGGTGGTTGTGCATCAATATGTAGAGGATCAGGTATTTTTATAGGTAGGTGTTTCAAGAGTAACAAGTTATCTATACATATGTCTTGGAAATGTCCAAAGGATCAACTACTAGGAAGTCTAAGAATATAAAGTAGAAATCAAATTATACAGGTAGTTGAAGAAGAGAGTGTTTGTTCTCCATCACTTGTGGAAGAACATGAGGTAGGAGAATCTTTAATTATAAGGAGAGTGATGATCAAGACACCCAAGGAAAAGGATCAACCACAAAGAAAAACACTTTTCAAAACTTCTTGTAATTGCCATGGTAAGTGTGGAAAAATGGTTATCGATTTAAGAAGTACAGATAATTTGGTATCTACTAAAATGGTCAACAAACTTGGATTGAATAAGTTGCCTCACCTAACAACATATAAATATCATGGTTGAATAAAGGACAAAATTTTTTGGTTAGTGAAAAAAATTGGGTATAATTTCAAGTTGGAAGGTACAAGGACAAGGTCTTGATTCTCATGGATGTTTGTCATGTGCTTCTTGGGAGGCCTTGGTAATATGATATAAAAATAACTCATGATGATAGAATAAATATGCACACCTTTTTTAAACATGGAGATAGTCATACCTTGCCTCCTATGAAAGATGAATAAAATTACCAACAAGTTAGATCAAATGTGATGTTGGTTAGTGAGAAAGAGTTCATAAATGCTATGAATGAATGAGAGCTAGAAATTACATTGGTATTCAAACCTAAGACTATTATGATAGCCACAAAAGTGAATGACTTACCTCAAGAGATCAAAGACATGTTGGAAGAGTATGTATAAATTATATTTGATGAGATACCAAGTACATTGCTACCCATGAGGAACATTACTCATCACATAGACTTTGTTCCAAGAGCAATTTGGACTAACAAGGTAGCTTACAAGATGAATCTTAAGGATAATGAAAAAATCAAGAGAAAATTACAATAACTCTTAGATAAAGGGATGATCAAAGAGAGTCTTAGTCTTTGTGCAATCCCTATAGCGTTGGTGCCCAAGAAATAAGGTGAGTAGAGAATGTGTACAGACTCTAGGGCTATAAACAAAATCATAATTAGATATAGGTTTCCTCTCCATAAGATGGAAAACTTTATGGATTTATTGAGTGGAGCAAGATACTTTTAAAACATTGATCTCAAATGTAGATATTATCATATTAGGATCAGATAACGGGATAAATGAAAAATTGCTTTCAAGACTAATGAAGGGTTGTATGAATGGTTGGTTATGCCATTTGGTTTGACAAACACACCAAGTAATTTCATGAGGATTATGAATTAAGTCCTCAAAACTTTTATAGGTAAGATTTTAGTGGTATACTTATATGATATTCTTATCTACAACCCTAGCAAGGAAGAGCATCTTCATCATTTACATCTAGTTATGAGAAGGCTACAAGAGGAAAGGTTGTTAATCAACTTCAAGAAATGTGAGTTCATGAAATCAAAAAAAATTTTACTTAGGATTTGTAATTTTGAAGGCATGTTTAAGATGGACAAGGAAAAATTAAAGGCAATCATTGAGTGGCCAACACCTAGAATATCTAGAGAGGTAAGGAGTTTCATATGATTACAAGTTTCTATAGGAAATTTATTAGAAACTTCAATGGAATTTGTGATCCAATCGTAGATACCATTAGGGGAGATAAAAATAATTTTGTTTGGACTGAAAAAGCTAAAAGGAATTTTAAATATTTGAAGAAAAGAATAATAGAGCATCCCATTCTATCAATACCAAACATTAAAAAGGTTTTTCAGATAGAATATGATGCAAGTGGAGTGGAAATATGGGTTGTTCTAATCCAAGAGAGTAATCTCATATCTTATTTCAGTGAAAAACTCAATGATGCCAAGAGGAAGTGTTCATCACATGATTTGGAATTTTATGCAATGGTGAAAGCCTTAAAGAAATGGACGTATTACTTAATGCCTAAATATTTTATCATCTATATTGATAATCATGCACTTCAATTTATAAATAATAATCCTAATCTAAATCAAAGGCACATGATATGGGTGGATTATATGCATAATTTTACTTTCACCATCATGCATAAAAAAAGACAAAGTAATAGGGTAGTAGATGTATTGATTAGAAGATTCTTATTAGTGCATGAGATACAACTTTAAAGTGTTAGTATTGAATCATTCAAGGATATGTATGAGGATGATGAAGACTTTGAAGAAGCATAGAATGCTTGTAAGCATATAACTACACTAAACAAAGAACCATGATTAGACTATATCATACAAGATGGGTTACTATTCAAAGGTGTGAAACTATGTGTTCCAATAAGATCAATAAGGGATAACTTGATCCAAAATAAGCATAGTGTGAGTATGGTAGGCCACATTGGGCTTGATAAGACTTTGGAACAACTCACTAGGCATTATTTCTAGCCTAATATGAAATTAGAAGTGAGAAGATATTTTGAGAGGTGTAAACTTTTCAAATGGCGAAAGGGAAGAGTACCAATGTAGGTTTATGTCAACCTCTACCAATCCTAAATAGACCTTGGGAATCCATAAGCATGGACTTTGTGATGGGATTTCTTAAAACAAAAAGAGGTTTTGACTCCACCTATGAAGTTGTGGATAAATTTTCAAAAATGGCACATTTTATTCCTTGCAAGACCACCAATGATGTCACCCATGTGGAAAATCTATTCTATAAAAAGTAGTAATAATTCATGAACTACCATTAAATATTATATCTGATAGAGATACTAAATTCCTAAGCCACTTTTAGAGGACACTATGGAGAAAGCTAAAAAAAATTAAGTATTAGTTTAGCTTACCACCCTCAAACAAATGGTCAAACTGAGATGTTTAATATGAGTCTAGGTAACCTATTGAGGTGTCTATCTAAATATGATCCCAAGTAGTGTGATCTTTTACTACCCCAAGCATAATTTGCTTACAATGACTCCTCCAATAGGAGCACTGACATGAGTCTTTTTCAAGTGATATATGGTATACAACCTAGAGGAGTTTTTGAGTTAAGTAATCTCAATAATATGGACACGAGGATTGTTAAAGGATAAAATTTTGTAGTGGCCATGAATGAATTACATCAATAGGTATGAAAGCATCTAGAAGTTATTATGGAGAAATAGAAAAAGAAAGCAGATGTAAGTAGAAGAGAGGTAAGTTTTCAAGTTGGAGATTTGGTTTTGGCTCATCTTAGGAAGGAGATATTTCTAAGAGGTGAGTACAAAAAGCTTAATATGTAAAACATTGGTCTTTGTAAGGTGCTTAGGAAGTTTTTTAAAAATGCATATGAGCTAGAATTACCTAGTGGTGTAATCATATCACCAATTTTTAATGTTTCAAACTTACAACCTTGCAAAGAAGGAGAAAAATGTGAAGACATAGTAGATGGATTATATATAATAGGTACAGATTGGGTGAATCAGTTGCCTCAAGTCAAACCAGATGAATTGGAATGCATCTTAGATAAGCAAGTGTTCAAGTAAACTAGGGACAAGTAATATTTCAAATATTTGATCAAGTGGAAGTAATATCCCATTGAATATGATACATGGATGATATATAATGACATAAATAATCATGGGATTACTCTAAAATAACTCATGGACAATAGTCCTTAAGTATTTTTCTATTTCCCTTGGAAGAATGATGCAAGAGCATCACTCTTAGGCCTAAATTATTGCAAATTTTGGTTTTCTTGGTAATTTTTTTAATTTATGGTCTAATTGGTCTTATTATTCTTAGATCACCTTTATTTTTCATTTCTAGTTGTTTTTTTTATCTCTAGGTGTTCAAAATTTAAAATTTGGCTTTTCCCATCAAAACTAAAATTTTAAATTTTTGAAAACGTGAGGCCTCCTTTAGGAGATTCAAGTGTATTTGGAGGATTATTTTAGTTTTTATTTTTTTATGATGAACTCGTTAAGGTACCATGTTTCTAGAACATGTGTCTTAAGTCATGAGTTTAAGAACTATGAAATTTGATGTATGTTTTAAACACTTTTGTTAACATTCTAATGAATATTGGAGGATCCAAAAAATAGTTAGACAAATTATAGGATGCATAAAATGTATGGGATAATTATTAATAATCATCATTATAATGTGTAATAGGTCAAGATGAAAACCAAGAATAAATTTCGTCATTGTGAATAAAAAAGATGGTTGACTTTATTTTCTTGTGTTCTGTCTATAAAGATGACTGCGTATGACTACATATTGAAGGAAGAACATATAAATAATTGATTTATAATGATAATTACATCCTATTAATTTTTTTACACTAATTCTTAAAGTCTTCCATACATTTTTTTTTCAAAATTATTTAGTGAAGAACCAACATAGACCCTATAAATGATTATGTATCAACATAGTCAAACTCAGAATTTTACAAAAGGTGGGTAACAAGAGTGTCAAAGATAAAACCAATAAGTTAATAAGGTGTATAATGCTATTATAAAACATATTCAATCATCATCAAAGATTGAAACTCATTTTGATGTTTGAGACAATAAAATATTCCTTCTCGAGTTTAACACACAATTATAACCTTATATTAGGGTTTCTAAACCAAATCTTACCTTGAATTCATTTCCATTGTCTAAAATTCACAATAGTTTGTTATTATTTAGGGAATAATTTAATATAACATATTTTTAAGGTTTTATACCTATACAAAATTTCTATGTACAAAAATATAGGACTAAGAGTGAATTAGGCATTGAGAGACCTAATTGAAGCTTGACATAGGACAATAAAGTGGGTTATGAGTGGATACATATCAATAAACTTATTTAAGGTAAGTTACTCAATAGAGGGTAATAAAAAAATACCTTATATTTTGAATATCAATCCTCATTTGTCTATACTATCAGATAAGGTGAAAAAAAGGCTACTGGGAAGTGAAGTAGTTTGTACTAATTGACAACAAATTGAGAGGTCAAAATTTTGGTTTATTATCCTCTACAAAACTAATAAATTAATTAAGAGGATACATAATTTCTAGATAATAATTTTAGATTTTATCCTTAGATATAAATTAGGATTTCTTAGGTTTGCATATAAAAATCACAAACTAATTTCTTTATTGGTTTACCAAATTCATAAATGCAAAAATGCTACAATGGTGATAAACAGAAAATAAAATAGCAATAAATATAAAACATTTAATTTCATATTTATTTTTTTGATACCCAACCCCTAAGCTAACACATTTTAAAATAAAATTCAAAATAGATAGGGAAAAGAGAAAGAAAGCCTATTGCCATGAAGATAAAGGTGAGATTTTGATTGAATGAGTTCCTTTAAACCAATATTTGGTTGATTCATACCTATCATATCTCAAAATAAATACAATTAAACAATATGGGAATAATTGATGTGAGAATAAATGAGCACAACCACCATAAAACATGCACATAAAATGGTCCACACAGAATCATAGTAGTCACCTAATAACAAGACTTCCTTTTTTAATAACAAATTTCAAAGCACATAAAATTATTTAGATATAAACTCCACCTCAACAATAGTTTAACTCAAAAAAAATAATATACATATACATATATATATATATATATATATATATATATAACTATAAAAAAATAATAAAAATATAGTGTTTGTTACTCTATGTCCTTTTTGAAATTCATGAAGAGCCAACCAAGCAAAAAATCCTTTAATCCTAAAAAATTCCATCCTTGATAAAGGCATTTAAACCCTTATAAATAGGAGTGAAAGAGAGGTTCAAAATTCTAAATTATAAAATGGAGGCAACTCATGTCCTCGATAGAATTATCTGAGAATTCAATGTGGATCATAAATATAGTTGAGAACATCCTCTAGACACCATGCTACTATGAGCATGGGAGTAAATTTTTTGAGACAAGTGTAGTTAAAAGTGATTGAAAATGTCTTGGGATTACCATTCATATTTTTCCCATATCATCTTTATGGCAGAGAATGTTCCTTTTCATGATGGATTCATCCTTAGTGTCTTTTTATCCTTTTCCCAAATCTACATGTCATTCTTAAATGTAATGTTTTTTCCCAGTCTGTCTTTGAATTTTACTTTTCATGATCAATGTATCAATTAAGACATCTATATAAATTGATGTTTTAGGTTAGATTGGATACAACATATTTTTAGGCTTTGATGGTTTTGACATCCTAATAGGCCATCAAATTCAACCTAGTGTCTTGATGATGTCACCATCAGTATGTCCTTTTTTGGAAGGGTCATTCCACATGGTTACTCCACACTCTTCCATTACTTATCTAAGGTTTGATATGTTTTGATTTTTCCTTTAGTCATGGTGAAATAGTATTTCACCACATGTCATCATCCCACTTACTTTGGAGATCTGATGGGTTTCAAAGTTATATGGAATCAACCAAGGTATATAGTCATTAGGATCATGCTATGTGGTAGCATACCATTAATTTTATTACTTGGAGGATATTTTGAGTACAAAATAATTATGGGTAGTAGGTCATCTAGATCATTCCATATGTTATCATCTTGCATATATGCTCACATAGAAAATCTTTGTTGAATACAAAATCAAACAAGGTATCAGGTCACAAGTATCATGCCACATGGAAACATCCCACTAATATGATTTCCTAAAGGATTTTTGCTAAGTATGAAATTATTTGGGGTAATGGGTTATCAAGATAATGCCATATGGAAGCACCTTGTTAATATACTGAGTTGAAGTCTTTTAGATAAACTTGAAATTTACTACGTCCTATAAAATAATGGAAAGATGCCACATTTCTATGAATAAAAATTTATAAAATAGACTATGTCATAAAAAAAAATTTATTGGGTTGGGGTCATAGGAGCTAAAATATATTGCCACATGGCATTGAGATTAATTTAGGCACATACAGGAAATAAAACTAAGGAACACATCAACATTATAAATTCAAAAGCCAACAATCAAGAATTTTCAAATTAAAATGACTAAGGAATTCAAAAATGAATGTCTAAGTGTTAAAAATATAATAGATAGGTCCATTTAAAATGAAATCTCATAGAAACTTCATAAAAGGAATTCATTTTCATAGAATTCAAAGCTAAATTCCAAATAGATTTTGACCATTTTTATGAAATCAACTAAGGTACAAGTTGAACATAAATAAATATTTATCCAATTTAGAGAAGATTGAAGTATAAATAGATCATAAAAGGGGATTATTTAGTGTAATAAGGTAATATCTTTTATAATTAGCTTATCAAAACTTAGCCCATTCATCCAAAAGTAACTAATTTAAAATTGAAACAAAATAAACGCTTAGCCAATTCATATTGAACTAAAGTGAAAATGGGTTAGATTGTCAAGAGAAAGACTGTAAAAGGCTTTGAAAAGGTTAGATAATTTGTAAAACATTTTGTTAGAGTTTCCCTAAAAGGGGATTTTAAATAACTCATAAAATGTGATTTTACATGGTTGAACCTCTTTAGTCTAATACATATCAAGAAATTGATCTTAGAAACTCTAGATTTAAAGCTTGGACTAAGTATTCTAACATGAAAAAAATCATTAAAAATGAATAACACCTAGTCACTTGAAACTTATCATTTAGTAGACAGCCAATAAGAGATGGATCAAATAGGCAAACCACTAAAATTTCCAAGGGACAAAGATAATACAATAAAAGAGGGTCCTCATTTTTATATTGAGAATGGGGTGTGTTGTGAAAGTAACAACGCATGTCT